>JAVQJF010089041.1:0-18941 GCA_036023855.1 Gadopsis marmoratus
CACACACACACACACACACACACACACACACACACACACACACACACACACACACCAGGCCACCCACGTTATGTCACCACAGGGCAGCTATTTGAAATGTAAATATTTCACTGTAGTGATCCAATCATTCTGTCATATAAGTGTATAATACCTTTTTAGAAATGTTTGATTTGAAATGCTTCACACCTGAAGGCCGTGACCGATTTACCTAATACCTCCTGGGTGCGTTTTTTAAAATCCTAAAAACAAGCACACAGCTCCGTCTTAGGCGGATGCGTGAACCTGAGACCAGGTTTATTGTGGACTCTCACTCTGCTCACTGCTGCTCTGTACAGTAACGCGCATACTGCATATTCTGTAATGGACGCTAAAAGAGCCGTTAAAGAGCGAGTCGACCCAGAAAAGCCTCTGCACACACACACACTGTTCATCTCTGGGGCTTCGCTGTAACAGCTGTTACTTCTTTGACGCTCACTCTTCCTTCCCTCCCCCCCCACCCCTGAAAGAAATCCTGCATATTTTGCCTTTTGACAGATGAAATGCATCATGGGACTATTTGACACCCCTTCTCCACCAGCATGGAACTGGTTCTGTTCCGGTTCGGGCACCTACTTCTGAACCGTAAAATATAAATTTGGTTTCCCAGCTGGAACCAAAAAAACAGCAGGCTGTCTTTGACCTGAACCGTGACGTCATCAGTGGGCGTGTCCTATTCCACAGGTCGGAGGGAGAGGATGGAGAAGGCAACAATGGTCTCTGGTCTCTATGGTAACGGTCTTCTACATCTCCTTATCATTAACAGAAAAACAAATATCTGTAAGAACAGAACAAAATCAATCCGCCATCTTGCTCCGACTGTTTACTTCCGTTGTGCCACGCCCTCCGCTGGTGACGCGTCCTTGATTACAATGGTTCTGCGCAAAAGCTGGTGGAAACGCGGGCCGGTTCTCTGGATAGCACCAAAGATCCAAGAGTCCTGGACGGAACTGGTTCAAGAACCAGAGGAAAGAGGGCCTTGGCCTCACTGGTTGCTTGGGTCTCCCCTCTTCCCTCCATGTCTCTTTGCGTCCCTCCCTCTCCCGTCCCGCTGTCTCATAACGGAGGCGAACACTTCCCCCTGCATGTTTCAGAGAGCGATAGTTAAATATTCATCACTTGTTTGAAGGTGTGCCAGAGCGTTGCGCTGGGAGGGAGCAGCAGTTGTAAGCACTCGGCTCTGGCTGCCACGACTGCCTTCGCGCTCGACCCGTCCAGGAGGTGTGAAATCTGATTTAGGTAAACGAGAAAATGCCATTTACATTCGCTCGGAAATCCCTCATGTGTGCTATTGGAATTCCTGGTGGTCCGCCCTCACACCTCACCTCGAGCAATTTTATGTTAATGCTACGCTTAGTGGGGTTAGTGGAGGGAACCAGCGACGCATGCCACACTGGTACCAGAGCACGAAGACTGCATTTGGGCAGTGAGTCGTCGAACCCCGAAGGTACCGGAGGCCGATATTGACTGATGTTTTAGTCAAGGGGCTCTAGTGATGCGTGCTGAATGTAAACTAAAGGCTTAGTTAGCCAGTGAGAAATAAAAGCAATCGCATTTCCAAACATGTGAGTCACTCTGCAGCGTACCAGAGGCATTAACTACAGGGCTGCTTGTGCACATGTGACCACGCTGCACAATCGATGGTCACTGTGATCAGTCGACGATCAGCCATGTGACCTGTTACCATGGGCGACAGGTGGTTGAAGTTGGTAATTAATCACAGAGAAAAGAGACGAGGAGGAGCAGGTGGAGGAGGTTGTAGGAGAACAACAAAAAAGAAAACCCGGAGTCAGACAAAGGAGACGGAAAACAGCAGATGTTCCACAATTATTCTGCAGAAATTTCTGGGGAGGTTCAGGTGTGCGCATCATGGGAGAGCTTATTTTAGCATATTGTGAAAACGAAATAACCACAACCCTGAATTTTTATGTGCCTGTATCAGGAGAAATGGGGAGAATTTTGCCGGTTTCGATCAGATAATTGTACTTATCACTAAGGAGCAGCACCGTTCAGTTCCATCAATTTAATAAATGAGTCATGGATGCGAACCAAGTAACGACGTGTCCTTTGAGTAGTAATCTGTAATGCCTTTTTAATATGTTCTGCATCAGGTGGTGGAACATTTATTGTGGTTGGACATGTTCTTTGTTGGTGCTGCCAGCAGTTAATGAGTGGATGTAAACATGATTACTTTGGGGTCTTTACAGTCATTAAAGCACAATATGGTCTCATAATAGTGTTGTGGTGGTGGTGCTGTCAGCGTGTGAGATGAATTATAAGCTGTTAAGTTGTGGAGTTCCTCAAGGCTCCTCTGTGGGACATGTGATGTTTACTGACGCAAAGCTACAATGTACAATACAAAACGTTTTTGTTTGCGTAGTAGTGATGAACCTTTTGAACTTTTTAAGACTGAAGTTTTTAAAAATGTTCGTCTTCACAATCCTCACGTCCCCACCTCTTCCACTGTCCACGATCACTATGTGGCAGGAAGCCTGCGTCTGTGTGTAATGTTTCCAGGTTGAATAGGTGACTCTGCTATTATTACCAGAAGAGACATTATGTATCAGCCTCCAGGCAAATGTAGCATCCGTTCAATATTTTATTGATTACTTAGAGGGAAGTGAAAAGTTTCAAAGGTTTATAATCCAAAGCTTTTAAGCCTTCAGAGCTTTAGAGACACAGGTCTGCTGATATACAGCTCTTCTGACTCTTCCACCGATTAAACTGGCGGCTGAACGTTTCTGACATGTTCAGCATTGATACATTTTAACCAAAAAATACCAATTAATCTCAAAGCAATAATTTGGCACTTTGGAAAGTACACGATATCACCTCGTGTCTGCCCATTAAATATGAAGTCGGAGCCAAGAGACTGTTGGCTTTGCTTAACTTATATAGACTCAAAGCAGGGCAACACAGCCAGCTTAGCTCTGTCCAAAGGTAACAATAATACACCTTCAAGCGCCTCTAAGGGTAATTAAACTGCAGTATTAATACACAAAAGTAGTTTGTACCTTCAGACAGAGCCAGGCCAGCTGTTTCCAGTTTTTATTCCACCTCTCGACCAGAAGCTTTTATAATTTACAGCGTTTTTCTTCTGCATCAGAGTGTTGACTTTTTAAATCCACCTTCTTTTTTAAAGCACTCTGATTGCCTATAACAAATCAAGATGAACTAACTAATTGTTGGTTTTGGTATTTTCAACGGGATTTGTTAACAATCAGAGACATTATAAAAACACCGGCCTCTTTATTTTTTTTTATTGTATCCTTCATTTCATGTGATGCTGTTTTTAATTGCTGACCTGTCTGGTCGCAGTAAGCATCCTGCGGCAGACAGCTTCATAACAAGCTGAATTAACGACTATTATCTGCTGATTAGTCCCATGGCTGCGCCCTCCTCCTCCTCCTCTTCTACCTCTTCTTCCTCTGCCTCTGCTCCGACTGCATCCCTCCGTCCCTCCGTCCGTCCTGCTTTCTCTCCGTACTAATGCCTCCTCCATTAACCCCACCTGACGGCTGTGTGGGTAATTACAGATTTATTTACAGCCCGTGGCCACACACAATGAGAAATAAACAACGTGTTTGACCAAGCAGAAGGAGACATTAGCCAGCCGTGCATTTAAAGGATTTAACCGCAAGGACACACACACACACACACACACACACACACACGTACTCTGACTTTCCTCTGTAATGGAAGCCAGAAGGTTTAACTGTGACTCTGCTGCCCTGCCGTCTGATGCAGGCGAGCTCGGTGTTTGGCCTCCGCCAACATCTGAATGCTCTCAGCCACCGTCTTTTAAATTCTGCCGGAAAAAAGAATTCAGGAAAAAGCCGTATTCGTAACCAAAGCTTGCGCATTCGAAACACGGATGTTCGCTGTCGGTGCTGCGACTGATGGTCGCTGGCTGGAGGCTGCTGGTAGTTGTAGCCGTGTAGCAGCATCAGCATCTGTTGTTGGTCTCCTCTGCTAACTTTTCCTTCTGTCCCCAAAGAACATGTCTGTGAGTGCGAAGCAGTGTTGGTCGAAAAAAACCCCTAACCTTTTTTAAAGTTTTTAAGCTGTTCTGTGACCTAAAACAAACCTTAAAATGGTTGCATGTCTATGTGACTTTCAATGTTAAATCAGCGTCATGCTAATTGCTAGCTCCAGTTAAGTGCTTGGCTTCTGTTTTTAAATGATTACGTCGTGCACGGCGAACGTTTTAACATATGTTTGACTCACTTGCACTTTTTAAATCTGCATTTAAGTGCTTTTATATGCAAAACTGAGAAACCTGCCTCCTGGCTTTTTATTCATCTGTCGAACACCACAGAAAGGACGTGGCTTCAGGTTTAATCAGGTTAGTGTGGACGTGGTCTTAGGCTTTCACCTCCACCTGTTCCCCAGAGGCAAAACTGCTGCTTTGTGTCGACAGTCTTGTGGTTGATGAGAGGGGGATTTATGTCGGGTGGAAATATTGCAAAATGTTGTCGCGGCCGTGTTTGCAGAGCGCGCAGGTTTCTTTTTATCGTTCACCTTTATTTTTAAAGAAAACTACAATGCAACCAGACACTTCCAGAACCAGCCACTTATTTCCCCACTTCTCCCATCGGTTAATTTGATGTAACGCATGATAAAATATCGATCGTATCGTATCGGAGTCCATCGGCGTGCATCTACACTCCTCTTGCCCCTGTGTTTCCGTGTACGCGTGTACGTCGTCGTCCTTCCGCAACAACCTCCTGAACCAAATCCAGGCGGCGCAGATGACTGCTGACTGGCGTGGTCTTCTGGAGCTGCGAAGGATTTCAGGTCATTATCTGTCTGCTGGGTTTTGGTGTTGCAGCTCCAGTACAGCTGCGGGCTGTTTGTCAGATTTATGTTGGCCAATACTGTGGATTAAACGTTAACAAGTGCGAGTCAAATTCTGTTGTTAGGACGCCCGTTTATCACCGCTTTTACAGCACATTTATACATGTTGCGCTTTGATTTACCCCGTGTCGTGAAAATGTCTGCAGAGGGGCGAGTTTTATTGTCATTTATTCAATCATGAGCTTGATTTTTATGGCCAGCGGACATTATTGAGAATGATGGGAGAAACACACAGACTGAAATGCTTCTGAAAACAGTTGTGTTCTGTGGCTGCGAAGGAGCTTTGACAAGTCTAAGAAAATAACCCCGGTGATGTCATAGGGCTGTCTCGGCGTGCGACCACAAAACGGCCACGTTACAGGCCGGAGGCGTGGAGTTTGAAAGATGTGGCATTATGGGAAATGTAGGATCCAGAGGTTTTGGAGCCTGAGCCATAGTAGCGACCAACGTTGTGTTAATTTACCTTCTCCGCTTCGACTGGAAAGTGGTTTCATGGCGAGAAAGTTGTTCATTTCACGTTTTTAATGCAACAATGATGCCGCGTGGGCAGGACTGACGGGTGTTGTGGTCCTGTGTTTGGAACAGGGTGCAAAATGAACCTTTTTTTTATTTTTTGGTCCACGGCGTGAATGGCTCATGAATGTTCAAATTTCACCAGCCACTCAATAGATCATCGTAGTTGTTTTGGCTGGTGAGCGAAGCAAATCTAGCAGCCGCTTGGCTCGTGGCTGGTGCTGATTTTGTGCGCTGCCAGGAAGTGATCGCCGAGCGGAGCGGCAAGCATCAAAACGATAAAGTCGAGCTTCTATCAACTTTCCCCTGTAGTGCAGCTGGGCGCCTTTTTAAAAGCCTGTAGCTCTCAGCGGGCGGCGCCGGGCTGCGTCACCACATCCCATTCACGGTGGAAAGCAGCCTGTCACTCTCTCAGCTTTTGAGTTTGTACATGTGTGAAGGGCCCGTCGGACCCCACAGCCATTTAAAGCTTTCTCTGCTCACCAAGTTGTGGCGTCCTGTCGTGCTGCTGGTTTTTAAGTCCGTATGTGTCAAAGTGCAATAGAGCCTCGACAATAGTGTGGCTGAAAATGTGCTGGAGGAAATGTTACTTTCTGTCAAATGTGAAAAGGATTCATCCTCTGGGAAGCAGTTGCTGTGTACAAGTGGATATTTTAGCACGCTGTCGGTGACGGGACAAATATCAGGAGGTCACCACCCAGCCTGAAAATGATTGCAAACGACATGGCGGCGTCATTTGCCGCCGTTTGGCCTCTCACAGATTCGCAGGTGAAAAACACAAAAAACGGCTCAGAGAAGTCGTTTTTCTTTTGTTTTGTGTCTCTTTGTGGTTGTTTGACGTCTTGAACATTGGGACTCATCCGCTGGAGACCGTGAACGTCTGCAAATCTGATGGAAACGTGGCCTGCGGCTGTTGGACGGACAGCAACATATTTAGTCTCTGCTGCTTGCGGTTCGGGAAACGAATACTCTGCTAGATCAAGTCCACAAGTCCACACAGAACAAGTTATCATTAGCACAACCAACGTTGGCCTGAGAACAACAAGGGAGTTCATATGATTGGTCAAACGTGGACTGAACCTGTGTTCCGTATCTTCTTTGTGTGTCTCGGCAGGATAAAATCTGACCCGCGTCCTCGTCCTGTTCCGAACGCCTTCAGCTCTGAGCTGCACGTGGGAGTCCAGCTCTGATTTGAGGGCCGTGCTGTTTCTCCCCTCCGCACTCCTATTTCTGTGGAGGACAAAAGGCTCGATGTTGGTGTGTGTGTGTCTCAACCATTTTAGTGGTCTCTCGACGGAGAAATAAACCTCCAGTCGAATTTTGACTCTGCGTCGTGTCTCCACAGATGTCGGTGTTGTTATGGAGACAAACGGAGAGCCTGGCAAGCGGTCAGTAATGGATGGAATCAAGCAAACGCCTGCTGAAGGAGAACTCGAATGAATCGGGGGTTTTGAAACCTTTAGACCTCGCGCGACCCGCGATTGTGTCTGAACATGATTTCTGCTCTCTGTTTGTTCTGTCAGCTGGGAGAAAGAGTTCGGAGTTTATCAGGCAGATAAATCGGTGTGAAAAGCCCTTCTTGCTGTATTTAGAGGGTATATGTCAAAAAGGCTACTGGGATTGCAGAAAATCAAGTTGCAATTGACTTTCCAAGCGTGGTACTGCATTAAAACAGTGTTGACGTGGTTGCGTTGTTGAGCTATGAAGTCATGCGTTAAGCCAAAGTCCTCAACTTTGTGCTTTGAGTCCGACAATGAAGTTGTACTTCAGGTGTTGTTGGGAGATTCTGGAACGTTTCAATCCGTCACTTTTGAAATCTTTAACATTTGAAGGAGTACTCTGCTGGTGTGCACTGTCAAACGAGCCTTTCCGTTGTCAGGACAACGGGGAGTTGATTTGCTGCACACGTTGGGAGGATGTCAAGTCTTTGCAAGTCTGACGTCCGAGCGAAGTTATTGGTGTTAAAGTCAAGTCTAAAGTCACGAGGTCAGCACAGTTTAATACTATGAGACAGGGTGTTACAACAGTGGAAGATTATCACAGTTACAATCATTTAGTCTGTAAACACAATTATCATGTTGAATCTACCTCGAATGTGGCTCAACACAGGCACCGAGTCCGGACCCCCGCTCTGTCACTGGGCGCTCATGAAGCACTTCAGCAAGTCTTTTCATTTCATTCATTTTTAAATGGAGAACAATAGAGGCAGAGCTCCTTGGATCTGACCTGTTCCTTGACCCTAGTGTGCTGTCGGTCTTGTTTTTACCCACGCACCCGGGACAATTAATACATTTTTTGCACTTTGTTGAAGCAGCATCTGTTTTCTGAGCACAGCGTTTCCTCTTTTCCTGGATATTATTGTGCAGAGTCTTCGTAGTGAAGAAAGCTCCGGCCTTTTCTGCGCCCTACAGAGACCTCCACTTTACACAGCTTTTGCATCTCCCACCACGTTGCCGAGCAGAGTTGCTGGAAAAGTGACCTGAGATGACTTTACGATGTGGCGCTATATAAATAAAACTGAAGTGAAGTGGTCCTAATGGCCTGCGTCCAACATGAGGCTTCTCAGCAGGCTCCCCGCTGTAAGGCGGCCCTGAGAGTCTGTCCTGTGGTGAGGGCTCCTGCAGGGGAATATGAATGGAGGATCAGGGTGGGGGGTAAGGTGTTCCAGCCTCGGGAGGTGTCGGCCCTCTCCAGGCAGGCTCCTTTGTCCTCGCCGCCGGCCTCTTCTTATTCAGATCAGCTGTTATTAGGTGTCGGCGTGAGACGCATTAGAAGGATTTGTGTCTCTCTGGGTGTTGATGAGCTGTTTCCCTCTGACGGACGCCGTGAAGTCGCTCTCCTTGTACTTTACACAACGCTTTCCATTTTGCTTTTACATGAGAAAGGACTTTTTTTTATTGAGGTGCACGTCAACTGATAGTGGGCATTTTCAAGAAACAGACGGTGCCGTGCTAACAGGTATATCAGAACAGGATCCCTTAAGTCGATTTGAGTAAGACATGTAATGATAATTGGACCCTAAGGTTGTTTATTGGTCAGTCATGATACACATATACACACGTGCAGAGACACTCAAACATACACATACAATCACTTTCCACGTTGAAATTCATCCTCTGCTTTTAACCCATCCGGCCATCCTTCTTCTGAGGGGAGCTGGAGCAGCGGTCAGCCTTCAATGGCGGCCAGGGACCAGGTCCAGTGAGCGGGTTTATTTTACAGTTGAAAGATGAAACTTCTCTCTTTTTTTCTAAAGCACCACAAACATATTTCCGGATATTTTGTGTTTCAGCTGAATCCACTGAAACCGCACAGACAGCGTTATATGTCAACTCTGCCTCTGTGTCCAACATTAGAAGTGGTTTCAATGGAGTCTGACTAGAAAGACGGGGGGAAAAAACCTGAATTAATTCTGGCTGCCGTTTGTGGAATTGTGGAAAGTGCTATGCATTGCATGTGCATGCAAGATATATCCTCAGAGAGTAATAAGGCCCGGTCTTTTACCAGAGAGAGGTGAGGCAGAAACACCTGGTTCCACGTGTGAGAGCTCTGCGAGCACTTTTAATGAGTTGTGCAGCACTTTGACAGGCTCAATGATTTATGTTGCTGACTGCTAATCACACTTTCTGTCCATTGGGACGCCTTTTTATTTCGGGACTTGATGGCAGCTTCCCGTTAGCTCCAACTGATGCACAGCAGAGGTGTCGGACTGACGATTTTAGATGGAGAATGTAGCATTTAGTTCTAATGTGAGGAAGAAGCACAAGCAGATGTTTGGTAATGAAGTGATTCACTGGTGTGTGAACAGCATGTTGTTGCAGATAAATTGTATTACTGAGCGAAAATGATCCTATGTACCCTGCAGGCAGACGGGACTTAAAGATACACGTCTGCTGAAGCGGCCTGCGTACGAGCTGTAGCTGTGCAGAAGAACAAGAGTAGCAGTCCACAGCCGTGCTTGGAGCTAAATGCTAATATCAGCATTCGTTAGCTTAATTTAGCGCGCTAACATTTGCCAAATAGTGTTCTACTAAACGGCAAGTACGGCTGAGGCTGGTGGGAACGTCCTTTGAGTTTTTGCAAACATTTGGACACATTACCTCGTTGACCTGATGGTGGCGCTAGAGGAGAGGTCAGGGGATCGTCTGGAGTCGTTGCCGTTCATCCCGAGGGGAAGATGAATCTCTGTGTCAGAGTTTGTTCGTTGAGACATTTCATTCACAACCACAAATGTCAACCTCGTGGTGGCGCTAGAGGGAAAGTCAGGGGAACGCTAGCCAGTGCGTCTACTTTTCTGGGAACCTTGAAAGCCTGTGCAGAATCCGTCCAGTAGATGTTTTAGATATTTCAGCGACGTTGCCGCCCTTTTTGAGCCGCAGCGCTAAAGGTGCTAATAAAAAGAGTGAATCGGAGCCGTGTGCAAAGGTCTCGCTAATGAGGAGGCTTAAAGTGTCACGAGAAAATAAATCACGCCTCACGCTTTTTTTTGTCACTTATGCACTGCGACTTTGTATACAGCAGCATAAAGTATAGGAGTGTTCCGGAGGGTTATGGTGGACTGCAGAGGGATGTGTGCGCTGCGATGCGTTTGCGGTGCAGAGTCGTGCTTCACGGCTCGCCTGAATCCCCCGGAGAGGCCTCGTCATCCTCCCTGTATATGTATCTATCGCGTCCTCGGCTTGTCAATCCTACTGGAGCTGAACTTTGCTCCCAGCATGCCTTTGTTGTCCCTTTTTGATTGACAGCTCCGGTCCTGCCCGGGGCATCCGGTGTGACAGCTGATGACGGGTCAGCTGGCGACGGCGCGTTTGTGTGAGACGCAGCCCTTTGTGGCGGCGCTTGTTTGCTTTGTTTCCTCTCTTGACATGCGAGGGTTTTGATAAGTCGCCGATATGATCGTCTGTTTCTGTCCGCAGCCTGAAAGCGCTCGCATGGTTCCGGATTCAATAACCGAGGAGGAGAAAAACACGAGATGTGTGATGAATATGTTTGATACGAGGACGACGGCATTGTAGGAGATGGCATAAAACATTTATATACAATTGAACTGTTTCATGATGCAGGTGTTGGCCCTAAACTGAAAGGATTGTACTTGCTGTGTGACCAGAATAAGTTTGAACCTATTTTCACCTTTTTCACGAACAGCAGGTGGCAAAAATCACAACGTTCTACATACGGTATCTAAAGTCATGTAGGCAAACGCTGAGGTAGCAGTCTGGTCTCTCCGAGCCAGCTGATATCCAGATAACGTCTTCTTCTTCCGTGCACCGCTCATTGTTTACCGTCCGGTCAGCGATCTCGGAACCCATCGGTTGTCCTCTGACGACGAATTGAATGCAGATACATTTTTAAAAAAAGCTAACAAAAAAGTTAATCGATAAAAGGCCAAATCATTGTCGGACGATGGCCGATGGCTTCCGAGAGAACATTTCGGCTTGCCCTCCGCATCTACAGATTCTGCATTCATACGCAGACAGATGCAGATGGATGTCTGTTCCTTAAATTCGGTCCACGGTGAATAACAACACGAAGAGGAGAAAAAAAGAGTGTTTTTCCTCGCCGCTCAGGCTCCATCAGTGATGGATTTAAAAGCATATTTTGCCATTAAAGCCTGAATGAACGACCAGCGTGAGTGCGAGGAACGCCTGCCCCCCTTCCCCTCGTGGTCGATCCCCTGATCCAGCTTCTCAGGTTCATCATGTATTCGTTCATTCCTCGTTGCCCACATGCTGTATGCAGCCATTTAGCTGGACGTTCAGTCAGTCATCCATGCAGCCGGTTTCGATGAAAGGTGAAGGTGTTTTCATTATTGTGGTTTCTCCCTCCTTTTTTAACCTCCGTTTCCGAAACATCACGCGAGTGATGAATCCCATCAACAACCTTCACAGTGTTTCCCGGCTGTTAAACCGACTTAATTTCCTTTGGCGCATTAAGAGGTGAACATTGAGTGATAAGTGTGATACAGTTTAATAAGGCACAACCAGATTTGCGTGAAATATCTCTTTAGATGTTAAATAACTTTGCGCTGCAGCAACCTTTGTGTTGATGTGGCCGCGTTCAGTTCAGACTTTAGGTGAACGTGAGCAGGGCGTGAACGTGGCCTGGATTTCATGATGGAGCTCCATCTCTGACGGAGGACAGCGGCAGGGATGCCTCGTCTTCGTCTTCTGTCCTGGGCTGTTTGTGGACAGGAGGCAGGCCAGAGGCGGCTGAAAGGCTTCGTCCTCACAGACTCGGTTAAACTGATCTCTCCAAGACGCCGCCGGGCTCGAACCCTTACAAGTCTGCCAAGAGGGAACAGAATCTGTACATGTGACCAAGCCGTGCAGTCACAGCAAAGCCCCCCCCCCGGAGGCTGATTTGTGATATCGGACTGTATAAATAAAATTGACTTGACAGGAAAAGGCACAGACGTTCAGCTCTGTGAGACTGAGGACACTGTTGGGTGGGTTTACGTGTTTTAGCACTACATAGTTTGGATGAGAGTGGAGCATTTTCAACTGGAAAATCGGCTTTCTCGAGACGTGCAATCCATCTCGAATCCACACGTCTCTTACAGCAAATAAAAGCTTTTTCAACATTCAATTGTGAAATCTGAGATGTCTGGGTGTCCTCAAATGCACCACCAGGCAGAGATTATTTTCAGCTCACAACTGCAGGCATCGCATTACGATAATGCAACTCTGGCAAATGAAATTATAAAGGCAACAAGATGTTGACGGCGGATGCTTCAAGTGTCGGCAAGTTGAGTTCTGAAGTGAACTGAAACCAGCTTCTGCCTGGAAGGAAGGAAATCAATCGGTTCAGGAAACGGTGAGCAGGAATACTAAGTTTAGTCAGTTTGCAGTTAAAGGGCCAAAGCAGTATGTAAAAACATGCAGAGCTGCCGTCACGCCCCAAACTGTCTGACTTGACCTTTACTGCACTAAACAATAACTGCTTCTAAGTTATTTATGTTTGCTGATTGGCCTTCAGAGTGGATGGAGTTTGTTCAGAGATGTTTTCTGTCAAACTGCTATTTCTGAGGTCAACAATGAACTTTAGTGCTCGCACGAAAAAAGTGAGACGCGACCTTCTGTCAGGAGTTCACTTCTCTAACCTTTAAGCCACTGCAATCTGAATATAAACCTGTTCTCCTCAGATAACGCATGTCCCGTCTCTCCCACGAGCCTGAAAGGGGTTGTGATGCCATTTTTGTGGAGGAAGAGAGAGGGAGAGGAAGGAGGAGGGGGAGAGAGAGGCCGAGAGAGGAAGGAGGAGGGGAGGGAAAGGCAGAGAGATTTGCCAAAAGGTGATTTTTGGGAAACCTCGCTCAGGTTACTCCGAGAAACCGGGTCAGACAGGAAGTCAGAGTAGCCGTTTTCATGTCGTGACCTGATATATTACTGTTTTATTTGAGTGTGTGTGTCTTGGCATCCAGACCTACATCAAATCTGATGACATATACTCGGCATTTAATTTCAATCATATAAAAATCCAATATTTGCCATGAGACCGCTCTGTGGAGATATTATGGGCTAGATGCCTGGGTGTGAATAACAGCAGAATCCCTGCGTTTAAAATTAGGGGATGCATTGATGCAGCTTTTTTCCTTCCTGTCGCCATAAAATCTGTAAATCCCACTGGGATCATTTTACGCAGGCTAACATGAGGCCGCGGGTTGTCGTGGCCCTAAAAAACAGTTTTGGATAGATATTTTTTATGCTGACCCAGGGTATTGAAGTGGAGCGTCCCTTGTGACGGGGATGTGTGCAGCACGACTATTTCTGAATTTGAGTGGACTGTCGGCTGTGGAATCGGACTCATTCAGACTTCTAGTGCGAGTTTCAGTCTTTGCTGCACTTTACACGGAGCTGATGTAAAATGCAGACGTACCGCTGCGTGTAATGGCCTTTCCTTGTCCGATTAGAGAAACCAGGTCCCTTGAATACCTGATGTTCTGTTCAAAGACTGTTGGTCCTTTCACAGCTCTGACTGCTGCTCCTGCACAGAGTAACGTAGATGCGTCTCCCACAGTACGAACAGTGACGTGTTTAAGCCTTTATTAGATGGTGGTAATGCAACCTTTTTTAGATTGTTGGCACATTTTGCCCACGTGCACACCCTCGGTGTGGACCAGTCGTGCTGTTAGTGTGCGACTTCCTGTTCGGACGAGCTGCAGGTTTAGTTTTCCTTAATCCAAGTGAGAGAGCGGAGCGCCGCCTGACGAGGGTTAATCTGTGTGTGTCAGTGACACTGATGTGTGACTGTGGCGCCGCTGTGTGACAGCCGGCTGCAGTGTGTCCGTCGTAATCACCGGGACGTTTCATCTCACCTGGGACCCTTTTTCATTTTATGTAGTTTGTCCGTCACTCAACGGAGAGAAACTGTGACGTTGGGACCAGGTGGAGGAAGACAAACATGCGACAGGTAAACAAACCGCGTCCGGACCTCCGTCTTCATCTGAGCCCATCAGACAAAGCAGAAACGTGTGATTTCATTCGAGGACAAACATCACGTTGCATTCTGGAAGTTACACAATTTATATAATCGAATTTCATTTGATTATTTCAAATGTTTTTCACATTTTATTTTTCTATTTGAGATTTCTATTTCATTTTTGTGTCTAAAACCAGCCAATCAAAGATCCTGAGTCTGCAAAGTATCTGAATCCCCCTGAAAGTCTCTCGAATGATCCAAACGTGTCCAATTGTAGATATGCAGCACTGATACTTAAAGGAGTCATAAAGGATGTTTTGTGATGTAAACAGTACCATGGGTTCTGATCCGACTGCAGCAAATATATCAGAAAGAGTCGGACACAAATAAATGAAAACCCAGATGTGTGACCGCGGGCCGTCGTCTCCGGGGTCGGCACACTTCACTCGGCTGTCCAGATGTGAGTCGCGTCTGTCTCGTGTGATGCTGCCAGATTTGGCTGCAAGGTTTTAGGAGTCTGGAACTGGGCCAAAGTGGGCTGAGGAGGCACCAGAATCAGACCAGGTGAACTTGGCCCGGTTACTTCACGTCATTCGTTATGAATCTGGCACGTGTCACCAGATGTAGACCGGCTCGCTCTAGTATTTATCTTTAACTTATGCAGGAGGCCCGGTGTCATACAGACTCATGGCAACATGAAAGCAGACGTACTGTGTAAATACACAGGGACACATACAGTTACATTGTACTTATGTTTTTAGGTTTTCCAGTCGGTCTAACGAGACAAAAGTAAGTACTGGAGCAGGGTGATTCTTGATTTAAAAGGCACTGTTTTTTTTATTTACCCTCGTATATTGTCAAGGTCACACGTGTCAAAAAGCCCAAACTGAGCTGTGCGTGACGGGAAACAACTCGTGTTCCCTGAAAGAAGCCAGTGACATGAAAGTAAGCAGGTCTGGGCTCAGCCTCGGCTTCAGTCAGCGGCTCCTGGGCGTAGCGGTGGTGTAGCCGGGGTGGGTGGGAGCTGGGGTGGGGTAATGAAGCGTGGAGCGATGCTATGATAACCTCATTATTCTCCACCGCTTGCTCCAAAACGCTCCGCCAATTCCACCAGCTACTGAAGCAGCAGAGAGTCGATGGTTTAATCGTCTGTGTGTGTGTGTGTCTGTGTGTGTGTGTGTGTGTGTGTCTGTGTGTGTCTGTGTGTGTGTCTGTGTGTGTGTGTGTCTGTGTGTGTGTGTGTCTGTGTGTCTGTGTGTGTGTGTCTGTGTGTGTCTGAGCTGCTGTTACCCCGTTTTTTGTTTTTTTTTATTCTTGTTAACGTGGCAGAATTGGATCACTGTATTTTGGAATTTCGGTTTTGGATTTACAAAAGAATGGGATTATAAAATGACCTGAAATCCCCAAAATACATGTTGGCAGATTTTACTTGGAAGCAGCTCTGTGTCCTTCCCCCCGTCTGTCTGTGGAAAGACTTTCTGACCTCTGCTCATCCCCAGACGAGCCTCTTTACCCGAACTGACTCGTCTGACAGCAGGTATATTTCGGCCACGATGAGCCTCCCCTCAAGAAGAACACGAGGATCCACCTCAGCTGACCTCGACCCCCCCCACCCCACCTCCAGCCAAAGCCAGAATCCTTCCCAAAATCCCCAAACTCATCTAAAAATCTTTCCTATCTCAGCTTGGGCTGTTTTTCTGCTGTACTGGGGATTGAAGACCGACATTCAGCCCGACATCCCACCTGCTTCCACACATGCGGAGAGTATAACCGCAACCCTGCAGCAGTTCACTGCTTCAGTTTGCTTCTCCAGGTGAGAGGGAGATGCTGAGACTTGTAACCGGACTGCCGGGCACATTCTGAGGAGAGAGGAGGCAACTTGAACCGTCTGGACCCTGCAGGGAAAAGCCTGATTGGTCGGGGGGGAGGCCGCCTCCTTTTTGAAGGACACGCCCTACAAGCGTGTGATCTTTGGTCGGAGTCAAGTCTTGCTCAGAGTCTTGCTCAGAGTTCACAGAGAGGCGTGTTGCTCCAGGGAAACGCGTGGCAACTCCGTGTATCTCAACTCGCAGCAGTTTGTTTGTAAAAAAAAGTTTGAAATTCTTTCACTTTATTTGAGGGCCCCCTTTGAAACCACAACGGACAACCAAGACGAGATCCGGGAAAACTAATCTTCACGCTTCCATCTACTTTTTCATTACGGTTAGTCACAGTTCATCTCCCTCTGTATCTCTTGTGTCGCAGCTCTCTGTCTGAATGGGCTCTTAAAACCCGAAAATACTGCAAAAGGTGGACAAGCATGCGGCTCTGCGGCGTCTGCACAGGCGGGAGGAGGTGTGTTCACGCTCCTGCAGCTAGAACGTCTGTACAGTCGTAATTAAAGAACCCTCGATTTTGTGGGAATTCACACCAGGTGAAGGGTCCTTGTGTTTAATCCTAACTGACCTGCATTACGGCCTCACTAGGCTGAGGAACCAGGGATTTCATAGTTTTACAGATCTATGTGCCCACAGTGAAACCACAGGACTCACTGGGGGCCTGGATGGGTCATTATAGTCGTATTTGTGTGGTTTGAACAGTTGCCTTCACTTAAAGGGTAATTCCGGTATTTTTAAACCTTGACCCTATTTTTACATGCTTCTTCTTAAAGAGTTGGATCCTTTTTTGCTTAACCAAACACAACGGTGCTTCCTGCAGCGACTGGACCTTCTCCTTGAAGAACCTTAATCCTGATTATTACTCTTTAGAATCAGTTCATTTTGCTCTAATAAAGCAGCTTTTGCAGCCTTGTTAGTCTACAACGTGAAGTCTGGACTAAAGCTCTTGCAGACAATATAAGGAGCATATTAGCTTCAATGCTAGTTAGCTGTTTCACCCAACAACCTAAACACAGTTCGTGTCCGTCGTCTTTCTGTTCTGCCACTTTGGGCTTGTGTCTGCCTGTCGTCGTGGTTGTGTACATCGTCCCTCTTGACGTACCTTTTGTCAGACGGCTGCACCTGCAGTCTGATGCTGGATCATTTGTCCTCATTGGGGCTCTGTCATTTGTGTCGTGCAGCTTTGAAAGTGCCGACTGCCAGACCTCCTCTGTAGCTGCAAAAAAGCTGCTAATTGGTTTTCGGTCCAGCGTGACTCGCGGCCGTTTGAGATGCTGATGAAGTTGCGTCGGTTTACCACGAGGCGTTGATGTTTGTGGCCAAGTGTGTCTGTCACTTTTTACCCAGTGTTCTCATGCACCCTGCAGTAACCTGGCTACTGTACATGCGTGAATACATGCAGCAGATCAGCAGTCACAGTTCTGACCGACCTTTCTTTTTTTAACGCCATCAGCGATTGAAGACGCTGCTTCCACATTGTGTTTTCGAGTTTTGCAGCATTTAGTCTGACGTGGGGACGGGGGACGGGGGACGGGCCCTGTAGTGACGGAGAGGACAGTCTGTCAGTGGTGGAAACTGACTGTTTTGACTTCTAGCGCTGCTCTGCAGATTCAGATTTAGTCAGACTGTGAATGCAATTATTCTGAATATAGAGGTGCAGGTTCTGTTCATCCCGTCGCTCTGCTGTCACGGCGACACTCTCCCTGTCTGCGGTCTCCGTCCTCCACACGCTCTCATGTGAGAAGCAGATTGGAAACTCTTTTACCCGTATAGGAAAACCCACTTCCTCCAGGAGAAACCTACCTGCCTGGGGAAATGAGGTTTCTCTAATCCTCTACCCCAATTATGGTAACCAGGTTGCACCTATGCATCATAAATGAATCAGTTTACTGGAGACGGCAGAGGATAATCTGTGCAAATGCACTGATTTGAAGACATTGGGTTTATTTATTTTGGAGACGATGTGCAGCTGAGAACACCGACGGTCATGGTCGCTGGCACAGGGCCACTTTCGCAGGTCTTTCATGCACAAACATCCTTCAAGATGTAAGTGTTTCACGTGGTTCATAAATCAATTCATCCAGCAGAAATGTGTTTGTGTTAAACTGTTAAAGCTTTAACATGATAAAGAAAAGCAAGAAGAACTGAATAATCAGATTACTGAAGTGCATGTAAATGAATCTCCCCTGATTCTGTTTACTGCCAACTAAGACAAAAAACCAAAACCAAGAGGAAGAAATTACCCGCACTCGCGCTTGGCAGGGCTGTGCTAGGATGGGTGGATGCCTCCCACCCCCCAGGTCGCACTGAGCAGCTTTAATGGCTGCTGTTGTTTCACGCTACGAGCCAATCCGGCTGCGCCCCTGCAGCCATCGGAGGGCTGTTAGCACACAAACAACAGCAGCATTCCTGCCATCAGCTGCAGAGAAAACAGCCCTGGACCTCCTGCAGGGCCTCGCCTTCCCACACACCCCCACCCTCCTTGATGTGGATGCAGATTAGACTCTGTGCATGCGTGGTGACGGTTTCTCACAGGATCTGGGGCTTCTGACAGGCGTCGCGTCGCCTCCCTCTGGTCTGTACGGCTGCAGAGAGGAGCTGCCATCTGGCTGTGGAGCGCCAGGGACGACAAAGACCAGAGTCTCTTTTTGTGTTGAGGTTTTTAAACCCATTTCTTACTTCACTCCTTCCACCCCCCCTCTAATGAGCCCAGCCTGCAGACCTGGAATCAGGTGTTACTCAACACTTGTTACAGCGGCAACAGTGATGTTTTTATCTCAGACGACATCCAGTCCAGTGCAACCAAGCGTTTCCATTTGCTGCTCAGAACCCTCGATGGGTAGATGATTTAATGTGAAAGTATAAACACCTAAAACAGTAACTGGTGCTGGGTGGTCAGGACCGGCTCACCGTGGGTTCCACTTCATCCCAAAGGTGTTGGGTGGGGTTCAGCTCAGGGCTCGGCCAGTCCAGTTCTTCCACGAGAAACTGGGGAAAATAATCTTCATAATCATGGGATCAAGTGATGACGCCTGTCATACTTCCCAGGATGCTTTGCATTCGGGTTTAAACCCTTTCCCCGTCTCGTTTGAAGGCAGTTGCACGAGAGAGGCTTGTTCTTGTAGTAATAATAATCTTTACTTATAGAGAGCATTTGAAATCAAAAATCCTACATTTTGATCTGATAAGTTACCTTCCCAGCCCTGTCATACGCTGTCATCTCATACCTGTTATATATAT
>JAVQJF010089045.1:0-67226 GCA_036023855.1 Gadopsis marmoratus
TGTGTGTGTGTGTGTGTGTGTGTGTGTGTGTGCGTGTGTTTTGTGGCCTGTATGTGTCCTTGTTTCTGTGTGGGTGGTAAGAGGAGGGAGTAAGGGAATGGGGAATGGGGTGTGTGTGAGTGCACTTAGTTTAAGTGTCAGCATGCCTCAGTGTGTGTGTGTGTGTGTGTGTGTGTGTGTGTGTGTGTGTGTGCGTGTGTGACAAGAAAGGAGAAAAGAGGGGGAGTCAGAATGAAACAGAGGCTGAGAGATGGATAGCAGGGAGGGTGACGAGGGAGGGAAGAGGAATGAAGGAGGGGGCAACTAGGAGAACATTTTGAGGAGAGCTATTGGGAAGGAAGAGAAGAAGATGGAAGGAAGTCAGAAACAGAGAGAGGCACTTTGAAGCAAATGCCTATTTTTCTTCTCCTCTTTCTTTCTTTCTTATTATAGTTTATGTTCCAGTACTCTTCACTGCGGCATAAATGTTATATGAAGAGCGTGTGTTATGAATGAATGTTAAATCCAAACTCTTTCCCTCTGTCCTCCCTTTTTATCTTTCCCCTACAGAAAAGTGGCCTCTGTGGAGCTTTTCTGACAAATACACCAGTTTGATCAACCTCACATATGTACACACACACACAAACACACACTTATTGACATGTGACCGTGAGCTTCTCTAGACATCATCTACAAGCAGCAGAAGTCCTTTACCTCTTTCTTCACTCTCCTTGTCCTTGTGTGTATTTTATGTTTCATGTTGTGTGTCCTTAGAGTTGCATCAATAGGAAAGTGTCTCCCAGAAGCAAATCTATCCATATTTCATTCCATAACTAAGATCGACAAGCGAGGGGAGAGGAGCTCGGCTGCAACGAAACGACTCGTAACGACTGAATACAGATCCGAGAGCAGAGTCGGGAGAGAGGTGTAGTAAAACTGACTTTACTTTCTCAAAGGGCACGTTTCCAGTTCCCACATTCAGAGGGGCAAGGAAGGCAAGAGTCAGAAGGTGGGCACTGGGTCAATCAGAACAGGTAAAGACAGAACAGAACCAACACCAAGGCTACAAAGCAACCTATGTCTTGTTCCACCCCATAAAACTTTCCAGGAGCCCAAGAGCCTTTTTAGGGAGCTCGGAAACTTTACCTTCATTTTGATTGCAGAAAGTTTACTTTCATACTTTCTTCACCCTTATAAAGGTTCCTGCTGAAACAGTCCAGGAACTATGCGAGTGGAGTTTGTAGTACTGGACACTTCCAACTGGTTAAACACAAGACTGCTACGTGTAAGCAAGCACTCTTAGTATCACCATTAAGACTAGAGATGGGATTTCCTTGTAAAATATTGATATTTAAACAATCTTTTGCAGCTGATTGCCAGGCTGGACTAAAATAGATTAAAAGTTAAAAAAAGTGGAATAACAAGTGAGCACAGTGAAACTTTACATGCAACTTTTTTTTCAATGCAGCTCTGTAATAAAGCAGATGATTAACCAGAAAAAAACACTCAGCAGACAATAGCCAGTGTGGAGATAAGCATCTAGTCAGAAAATTACAAAGAAATTGTGTCTCAAACAAAGTTGTCGCTAACCCATCCATCATTAGTGTAATTTGCATAATCCTCACTGTCCCTCAGATGTGGTGGTGACAGACAAAAGGGGCTTTCGGTCCTTTGGGCTCGGCCAATAGATGATCTGGTGATGAGAAAATGCTAAAATGCTCCCACTTTCTTCCTGACGGCGGAATCAGGGGTGACTTCGACTGACACCTTTTGTATGTTTTTCAAAAACAGACAATCCAACAGGCGTACCCACTTCAAGTGTGTGGAGGTGAGAACGCAGCATTTAAACTTTAAGAAATGTGTGACCCTAATCCCTATTTGTACGATTTGGAGCTTACTCATATGGCAGGAGCTGCGCCACCGCTCCTTATCGCACAACTGTAAATCAAGCTCAAAGCGTTGTGTGTTTATACAGGGGCTGATGGGGGTGTGGGGAGCAGCTGTGACTGGGTCAAGTGATGGGCTGATATGGGAACTCCAGTGAGACAACTGATGGGTAGAATGGGGTTGAACATCATGAGATGGTAGTATGCAGGATGACAGGGTTTAAAGGGGAGGACGGAGCAGCTGTCTGTCCCACCTGCACAACTATCTAGTTGGGATGTGATTATATATTAACCAGAAAATACAGGAGTGCTCGGCTGAGTTACACTGGAAGCCATTGTTAAATATACTGTATGTTCCGTCCGTTGCGCCGGACGTCCTTCCTTCTCCATTGTTTGAGTTAAAACAAGGATTAAAAAACACAGAGAAAGGGGAGAGAACAGGGAGCTCTGTGATAGAGAGGTGAAAGTTAATGTTAATACATCTACTGAGCATCCCATAGTCTGTGTTACTATGGCGCTGACATAGGACTTCAATTAAAGCTTAGACTCACTGGTCACACACACACACACACAAACACGCAGCCACAGTGCAGACAGGCCTATTGATTTTTATGGTAACACTGTCCTGTCACCACATACACTGTGAGTCTACCTCTGTGACCTCCCTCACCCACTTCTTCTCCTCTCCTCTCCTCTCCTCTCCTCTCCTCTCCTCTCCTCTCCTCTCCTCCCATACATGTGTAAATGTGACACTTGACACTTCTCACCTCCCCCTCACCTCTCTGCCTCCCCCCACCTTTTCTTACCTCTCTCATTACTGTCTCTACTCCCCTTTATCCCTCCGCTTATATCTTCTTCCTTCTTCTCACCCTCAAATGCTCATTTCAGCTCCATCTTACTCCACCCCTCTTCTTTCACCTGCCTTTTCCTCACCCTCTTCTTTTTTTCTGCTAAAAGGATTGTTGTCAGGATGAGAGAGATGGTGATTGGAGACGTGGAAGTGGGGGCTGTGGAGGGGGGACACACACACGGGCCTTTTGTTTTGCCAAGCTGCACAGGCAACACACACACACATACACACACATGGGACAACCCACATTTAACACACAAGCAGCTACATACGCGGATAAAAAAAAGGACAAATAAGAGAATGTCTCACGAATCCCCCAGAGAGCGAGGTAGAGGAAGAAACAGAGATTCCCTGCTGTGTTTAGAAGCTTTGGCAATAGTGCTCCACAGTCATGCCAGTACATGAACAGAAAAGAACAAGAGAGACAGAATAGAGGAAAACACAGATATAAAGAGGCACAAAGAGAAAAAAAACACATTCTCAGCCTCCAATAACCTTAAAGATACATTACAATCCTGAGGTTGTGCTTACTGGATTATGTCTTACTGTAGTTTAAGATCAGCAGTTAATGGTATTTGAACAGTGACAGTATTGCTGTAACGGAGTTCCTCTCGGGCTCCGTTACATGTAGTCACTTATACATTCTTCTTCTCTTTATCTTTAAGTTAGATGGACTTCTTTATTGACAGAAAGTAATGGTCATCTCTCTGACTGTACATGTTTTTGTTCTTGTATCTGATTTAATAATGCTAAAACCATTTTTAAGGCAATAATTATTTTACAGGTTGTGTAGGTTTCAAAGATCCTCTCCTCATAGAACCTGCATGTGCACTGTGAATGCCACATCTCTACATTTACTACTGTTTCTCATAAACTAAAGGGAGAGAGCAAACAAGGGAATGCGAGTGGATAGAGATCGTAAATGTTGATGTGCCTGTAGAGACCAAAGGTTGAAGGTGCAGAAATATGAAGAAGGTGCGAGAGGTAGCTGAAGAAATATCACAGGAAAGCAATGTGGAGCAGCAACCCCCCCGACACACACACACATACACTCTTTACATACCTTAGTATTGACCACCCATACAGAAATCACACACACATGCACATACTCCTGTCTCTCTGTGACGATGCTATTCATATTTAAGGAATCAGTCTTTTAACACAGCATGAAATAGGAGATAACAACATGTGCACACACACACACACACACACACACACACAGAAAGGCAAACAGTATGTCTCTGCAGGCAGGTAATCGCTTCAAAACCTTAACCCTGTTCACACTGCAGCTTAACTTGGCATTCTATTCAAAGAAACGCCCAAAGAACAACAATACACTATTGCTATAATATATTTGTGTTAATGTTTGCACTTGTCAAAATGTACATAATGCAACACTGGCCCTTTCCTGATTTTGATCGCTGCTGCCTGATTAAAGTACATCTTTAAAGAGTGTAATAATAGCACCGCGAGAAGACATTAACGGTGCTCTTACATAATGTCCACATGAAGAAATAGGCCACCTCTTGACATTGGTGTTGACATTGGTGTGGATGAATGATGTGGATAGATAACTCAAGAGAAGAAGAGGGAAACGATAAGTCGTATTGATGTCTGTAACACATCTGAGTGCTTGGTGAAAAACGCACTTAACACATCTGGATCTGTTGAGTGTCTACCGATGAGGACTTAAAGTGAAGGAGTGAGGGAGGGAATAGATTAGAGGAGTGTTTTGCAGCACCTTAGGTCCCCAGGATACCTCTCCTTCCCAACTCCTCCTCCACCTCACTCTTTCACTCCTTTTCTCTTTCCAGCCGGAGGAAAGCTCCTCCATTCTCTGCATTCCTCTCACATTCCTGCTCTGGCCTCACCTACTCCACCTCCCTCTCTACGTCAACATCACCTCCTCCTGTCTGTCTGTCTGTCTGTCTCCACCTCGTTCCCTCTCTCCTCTCTTCTCTTCCTTTTCTCTCTTGGAGTCTCTCTCCCTCCCTCCTCCCTCTCTCTTTCCCAGCATGCTCGAGTGGGCCGGTGGAGGCAGGGGGCTCGCCTGAACCCTCCACCCTCCACCCCCAGCAGGGGCCCTCCAGCTCAGCCTGGCTGGCTGGCAGGCTCCCTGGCACACCTCCAGCACACACACACACACACACACACACACACACCTACACACTCACACACACAGACGCACACAGCTATTTTTCCTCTCTGCTTGCTTGCTGTCTCTCTCTGGCTTTTTTCTATCAGCCTCTCTTGGCTTCAGTCTTGCTTCTCTTTTTAACACATTTGTTTTTTCCTCCTTTGATTTATTTTCTCTCATCATCTCAATCTAAATTTAGTGATGTGCATCTCGCCTGTTCATCTTTGCCATTTAGTGCTATAAGAATACAAGTATCCTTCTGTAAACAAGACCTGAACATCTTTATAATTGAATCCATGCTTTAGCAAAATTATTAATACTGATATTACAGTCTTATGCTAATTCTAACCTGCTCTTATAACAGCACATACATTATCATTTGTATAAGAAATGTTATTGCCTAATTATTACAGCCTAGACAATAAGGCAAGAATAAAGAAAAAAAGGATTGTCATAAAAGTTGCACATGAGTTGTGTTTCTGGCTCCCTTTCCTACATACACCATATTCTGTAAATGCTTTGTTATGTTTTTTTGATGCTGTTGTTGTTTTGTGCAGGCATCATATGGGAAAAGCAGCAAGCTACAGAGTAAATGTTCCATGCAAAACATTCTGGGAATTTGCCAGCTCAGGACCTGGTAAGATTTCTGTAAATCTTTCGTCATGACTCTTGCGGAAACAAAAACTGTAACATTCTCAGCTACAACGTGCAGATGAGTACAACATTTCTGTTTTAGGCAGCCAGAAAGGTGACCATCAAATATAAAGCCACGTGTATCATCAGATGTTGGCAATATGGCAACCAGGTGGATAAACACACACAGTCACCCGATCTCAACCCAACTGAACACCTGACATGTTCAATAGTACTTTCCACCACTATCATTAAAATACAAAATGTAGGAATACCTTTTCTTTTTTGCATACAACCTGTAACAATCTACTATATGTGTGTATATGTATGGTTAAGGATTGATACTCTCTACTTCCAACAGTACAGATAGAACTTAATGAGGTACTTAATGTAGGGCATTTCAAATGTAACAGAGAGAGAGAGAGAGAGAGAGAGAGAGAGAGAGAGAGAGAGAGAGAGAGAGAGAGAGGCCCTCAGTAATTTGGTATTTCCTTTTTAGACAGGGGGGAATGGCCAATGCCCTCATTTTCAGTACAAAGTGCACACATACACACAGACCTCCTTTTAATGACCCTTACATCCGGCCTTAGGCACTGGGGCCTCAGAGAAAGAAGAGAAGGAAAGAAATATACCGAAATATACCATAGACAGACAGACAGATTACTCAGTATAGGGTTATGTGGAAGTAGAGATGTAAAGTTGTGACTGACACACACACACACACACACACACACACAAAGCTATTGGAGTTCAGCGGGAGGTTAGACCTTCAGGCTCTACAGCTCAAAGAGAGAGACAGAGAGAATTCATAAGCAGTTGATTCAGCCCGCCACTGACTGGTGTGATTACTGCAGATGCAGGAGAAAAAGGGACGAGCACATTTCCAGGAACATGGATTATTACAAGAATAAAAGGAACAAAATGAAAAGAAGGCGGCGACAGAGGGTGTAAAATTTGGTAGTTTAGGGCAAAAGTTATTAGACTTGGCAGACAAAAAAATGAAAGAGAAAGAAAGACAGACAGAACGTACTGAGTGAGTGATAATGACTCTTTTACAACTCAAGCAACAGCTGAAGATGTCTCCAGACTGTCTCTCATACAAACACACGCACACATTCAGGCCCCGACCTTGCTGATGGCAGCTGTTGATGTCACTCTGTGCCCCATCCAGAGCTACAAACTCCCCACTATGCACTCACACACACGCTGGATGACCCTCTCATATAATTTACAGTATTAATGTCCTTTAATTTGTCCTCAGTTAGACAAACACAACAAAACACACGGCTTTGCAGAGGCATTTTGAAAACAAAGTATAGTAACCGGTGTCATAAGCACAAGATGACACAACCGTTGCCTGTGTGATTATCTGTTCATGTGAACCATTGTGGCATCTCACAAATATCACTCTTAACGGTTAGCCATCAAGCACTTTCTATGTAGATTTATGTCTTATGTAGATTTCCATTTTCCTGTTCAGTTATGTCTATAAGCACACCTATAATGTTGTTTTTCGTGGGCATCCTGAAACGTGTCAGTGATTTTCTAATCACTAACAATCTTCAAGGTTTACTAAAAACAGGTGACGCCCAACGTGGGGCTCGAACCCACGACCCTGAGATTAAGAGTCTCATGCTCTACCGACTGAGCTAGCCGGGCTACATGGAATGACAAGTGTGAAGTGTGTCCACCTATCAGAGGGGTGGAGGCTGCCTTCTTTCAGCTCCAGCTACAGTGTCAGTGTAATGCTGACCGATTGCTTGGCTCTCCCAAAAACACCAGCACCTAATCTGGGGTTCAAATCACACCACTAGCATCATGTGACCAACGTGTTCATGGCATTCTTGGGAAGAGACCCAGTCTCTTGTTTTCACCTTTGGCTCTGTCATCAGGTAAAAATGCTCAACAAAAGTGCAGGCAATGGTCGGCCACAGACTCTCAGTGATGGCTGACTGGTGTGTGTGAGGCCCTTAGAAGCACAAGGACTTCAGCAATTTGGGTTTATGTTTGTTATATAGAGAAAAAATAATGTGGGGTCAGGGTTAATGTTGTTGTTAGTGGTCTAGTTTGGTTGTAGTTGTGTAGTTGCTGGTAGACCCCTGAGGAGTTTCATATTCATCAACCCTAAAACCTTGACATGTTGTCAAAATATTGTGTATATCATAAGGTAATATATAGCAATTTTGTTTGTTTTTGAACATTTTATTTATGTGTGCCCGTATCATATCTTGACATGTCTTGTGCCTAAACTAGCTACCTCATATTGTACCATCTCCTCCCATGATCGAATTGTACGGTGGCCCTGAAGGTCAAAACACAATGACATTTCACAAAACACAACAACATTTGGCACCATATTTAATTTAATGTGAATTCTTCTTTGAACACAGGCGTATTTCGGACTTGCAAGGGCCCGTTCTCTGCAAAAACACACTGTTGGAGAGCCAGCTATCTCTTTGCTCCCACCCCACCCCACGGGCCCTTGTGCAACTGCACTGCCTGCACTTATATTTATGCCCCTGAGCCTTACCCATAATTTCAGAAAGGAAAGGATCTCAGAAAAAACTGCATGAGGGTTGAAGGTTAAAGGCAAGATGAACGAAACATGACAGAACAAGCTAATGCCAACTATTCAACGTCACTTTGGTTAAGTGAATTTCTCTATTATACAGGAGCAGAGTAGATACACGTTCTGATTTCATATTAATTCCAGGTATATTGTTTAACAGCAGTAAAAATCCAATGTCCCTTGAAATTGGATGAAATTTTGTTTTGTTTTGTTGCTGACAGTCCGTTAATTGACTTAATACAGCTCACTCATCTAATATCTATCTATGGAAGAGTGCATGGATTGACTGATGAATGGATGGATTGATGAACTGGTGAACAGACAGACAGGTGAAGGATGGATGGATGGAGGATAGAGGAGGGGTTTCGACGTCTTTGATCCTCCCAGCAGAAATAATCAACAAAACCCAGAAGCAGGCCAGCTAGACCTAAATATGTGTGTGTGTGTGTGTGTGTGTGTGTGCCGTGGGGTTCTCTGGCTGCATGCCAAGACCAGCTCCCACCAGGAGAGAGATCAAAGACTCTCTCTCTTTCTCTCTATCTCTATCGACCTCTCTCGCTCATATTTCTCACACTCCATCCTCCCCCCTCCCTCGCTCTCTCGCTCTCTTTCTCTCTCTCGAAAACACTCGTTATTGCTTTTCTTGATTCCTTAGACATTCTCTCACTTTTTTTTCCACCTGAGGGCAGAGAGATGAGAACAGTTTCCTATGCAAAACAGAAAAGAAAAGAAGAACAGATGAAAAGAGAAAAGCAATGGAAAGAAGCCGGAAGAGAAAAGAAAATAGGAATTGCTGGTTGCACTGATGTTCGGAAACACACACACACACACACACACACACGCATAAAACTACTGACCTGTGCTTCAAAGCCCGCTTGGAAGCCAGGTTGTCATGGGGGCAATTGTTCTTGCAGGTTTGTGTGTGTCCTTGTTTCCTTTTAAACCACACAAATCTCATGACAACACTTAAATTCAGACGGAACAGTTCAGATTGAATTAGCCCATTAAAAAACATAACGTCTGCTGTTTGAAATTAAAAGCTCCACTGTGATTTCTCTGACATTCCAAAATAAAGCACGGATGTAAACTGACAAATCAAATCTAAGGAATCCAACTGCTTTATCACTGGTTCACTGTCTGGTCAAACCGCCACGGCCTTTTTGGCATAACGCTGTATTCACAGCAGAGTAAAGTATAACGGTCACAGGTCAGTGTGTATTGCTAAAGTGCCCAATTTCTTTATTTGGTGTCCTTCCTTTACAACGGTGTACTCTGGCTACTTAGTACTGCATTTCCATAGTTGGGATACGTGTCAGAGGCATATAAAAATTTTTTTTTTGACAAAATCAGATCCTGACTTATAGTACCGAGTTTCAGGTAAAGCTCCAAAAACACTGGATGCTACATTTCCCATCATGAAGCTCAACAGTGTCTCTTCATTAGACCTTCCCTGCCTGGAAAATGCCCACGTCCTTTACACAACCACACCCCCAGTTTGTCACACAGGCTACCTGTTATAGATTTACACTCAAGCCCAGTCCGAGATTACCCTGATGACATTGTCAGGGGTAACCTTTTCAAATGTCATGTGTTATCACGGGCTAATTTGTACTCAACTATATGATTAGTGAACTTATCTTGACTCTGGTAGTTGGTGGAAGGCCCCTTTATAATGTAAAAAAACCTGAGATCAAGAGGTATAAACCGTTGTTGTCGAGCATCGGCCAAATGCAAGATAGAAGTGTCGGATTAATAACAATGAGGTAGTGCAAGGCCCTGAAATATATGATTAAAAATTTACCTTCACATATAACAGCTGCTGCTACAAAATGAAAAATTCCATAGAAAAAGACTGTATGTATCGAAATAGCATCTATCATCTCATAGCACCTTGCAGTAACTCATCGGAACTCTCAGATGTTCTCCTGGATATTGTTCGCTCTGCGTTGTTACTGATCTGGGAATTGAAGCTCATTTGCACTCTGTGTATGTCGTTCTGCATAACAACTTCAGCTAAATGTCTAAAAATGTAAATGTAATTGTGGAGATAATGTGTATTTTCCTATTGAGACCCGCGGAATTTTGCACTACGTGAGCTGAGCCGAGTTCGTCATTAAACCAACTCACAGAGGCTCCTTTGCAAACAAGAGCTAAACTTTCTCCTATATATCTTTTTCCTCTATCCATCTTTTCATGCCAGCAGCAGCAGCTTGCAGATCGGTCATATTTCCTCTCTTTCTTTCTTCCATCCTTCATATGCAAATAGGCAACTTAATCCCACTCCTGCAATCACAACCAGTCCCTTTTCTGACCCCTTTCTCTTTCTTTCCCCAAACACTGATCTCCTCTCTTGTCCCACATTGCCTCTTTAGCTCTGTCGTTCACCTCTCTCTTTCTCTGCATCCCATTCTCTCTCATCATCCCCAATCGCTCCCTCTTTCTCTCCACCACCTTTCCTTTCCTACCTCTCTCTTCCATCCCTCTCTGCCGTGTTTTGCTCCCTCACTCCCTCACACACACACTCTCTCTCTCTCTCTCTCTCTCTCAAGCAGTAGTCATTCTACTTATAGCCTCGCCATAAATCAACCTGTCATTCTCCGTCATGCTCGCTGGATCTCACTGGGGCTTGTGGCGCACACACACACACACACACACACACACACACACACACAGCAAGGGACAGCAACGTGAGCCCACACATACACAAGCTCGAACACAGGCACAGACACACAAACGCTGACAAATATAAAGACTCAGACACATCACACACACTCAAACAAATACAAAAACGCACAGGCACACATACGGTACAAGTGTATAGACTGTACTGACAACAACGTACACTACGCACACACACACAACATAAAAATTATATTTTGCTCTCTCACGCTTACAGACACATGCAAACTCTTCAGTGAAAACTTAAGGCTAAATCTAAAGACACTCATGGATTGACTGAGAGGGAGGGTGAATGATTACGGCAAACAGAGATGTAGTCAAGGATGACAGGAAGAGGTCCACCTGTCCTTGTACCACACACACATGAACACACACAGCAGCTGAAATAATGTCCACAGCCCTCAGGGCGTCCAGCTTTACCCAACCACCTCCTTAAATTCTCCACCTCCGACTGCTCTGTCTATGTTTTTCTCTCTGTCCGAACACCATGTCCTAAAATCTACATTCATATAAAACTAATTTGCATTCGAGTAAAATTTGATTCCTTTTTGCGGATTACATAATTTTACTTGATGATTTCTATATTTTAATTAGTAGTTATTTTGTGTAGATGGGCATCATCATAATGCTGTGCACTTTACCTGTAGTGTTATTTGAGGCTAGGTTAGGCGGAGTGATACGCTGTAAGTGAGTAGCCAGCATTACATTACCAAATGCATTTTATAGGAAACATAAAGCCAATCAAATTGGATTTCATTAACAACAAAGAAGTTATTATATTGAACGTATCTGCAAAATGAACACTGTCAATGCATTTCATGTGTTTCCCCACAAAATTCATTTTTATGGATATGATAAAGGTTAGGAAAAGATCGTGTTCTTGGCTTATTAGGGGAAAAGTCAACCCTGACCTGAAATAACACATAATGAGTCATTCTGACTTTTTAATATTTAGCCAAAGCTACAATCATTTCCTAACTTTAACCAGTTTCAGTTGCGTAAACTCAACAAAAAACTCTTCTGACTCTTCTCTTCTGTCAAAGTCATGTTCTTTGTATGGCGAGCCATCCACCCGTCCATAATGAGGATGTCACACTTCCTGGATTGCAAAAACATTTTTCCCATGAAAGTGATTTGGGCAGCAATTTGATACAATTCCACCAATTCCAATTCCCTCACATCTTATTTGCTAAAGGAAATTAGCAGCATTTAAATGCATTGTGTTGCTCTTGCCACGGTTGCCTTTTTCCTGTTCACTTTATCTTTGTCTCTCTGCATTCCTTTCTATCGCTTCTTCTTTTTTTTTTTCAGCCTCTCCTCTGCCTTCATTACTCTCCTCTTATCTTCCTCCCATTTCTCCCCTTACACCTCTTCCTCCTCCTCGTCTCCTAGCTCTCCACGGCCAATGCAAGAGCCTCAAACAGATGCTTAGGAGTCAGAGGATTTCATGAGCCTTTGTGTTTGAGTGTCGTGTGTGTGTGAGTAAGTGGAAGACAGCACGTGTGGCATGCAAGGTCACGTAATCCTGTGGCCTCCAGATACTGTTATTGACACACACACACACACACACACACTCACACACACTCACTCCGCTCTATGACCTGCACTGTTCATGCAGACACAGATGTCCTCGTACAACCCACACTGCCCTCTGTGTTATCAAGAGCACATACAGTAAAACAGATACTGCTGTTGAATGCTTTAATTCTTTGTCCTTTCTTTGAAGGATTGGTTGGGTGATAACCTACATTTCTTCTTACCTTCAACAAATCGTATAAAAAGCCCAACACTAAGAATAAATTGATCCTACTAAAAAGCATTGCCTGTGTAGCCTGATACAGCTTGTTCCTCTGTTCCATAGAGCTCCATTGTCCAAAAACTATTAAAAACTCATCAGTGAGCTCATCTGTTGCATTGGATGACACATTTTCTTCGTCATGATAAACATGTGGCACTGTAGTGCGGTTCCAGACCTCTGAATCGCTTCCCTCGTCTCTGATTTGTTCAGCGATTAGTCTGTTGTTGTGCCCATTTATGGCTGTTTCCCCGCCACTTAGAGAAACAATTGACCTATAAGAGTTTAGTGAGAGGGATTAGATATAGGGACACCTTCCTACATAGCTAGCAAGCTACCTGGCTACACATATAACTACAGATAAATGTGTGTTTAAGATCGACACAGCTGTTGTTGTAAGTCAATGTATAGAAATAGAAATGGTTAAATCCACGGATTTCTGTGATCAGTGTGTAAAAACGGCAAGTTAACGCTCCCTAACAACCGCTTCCACAGCTTCCATGGCAACTGAAAGAGACATCACTTCCTCCCCCCCTCCCTGAACAAGTAATTAGCTAACGAGAACAAAATGTGAGGCTGGATGAATGAAGTGAAACGAAATGTCAACTCAGGCTCATTATCAGGATAACATACACCTTCCTGCTGCCGTAAATACTCACAAGTGCATCAAACGTGTGTTACAGTAATCTGCAGTCGAAAATAGTCCAACAGGCGTCGTTTACTCCCGCTTTAACCTTTGCGAAAAACTACACCTTTTAAACATTTGTGACACATTTTTAAAAGGTGTATTTCTTCAGAAGGGACCAAAGGGCTTGAGGGTGAGGGGGGCTAGGGGAGTCAGAAAGTACTGAGAGGTGTACTGTTGCACTGTTGGTTTGGGCTTCTCATGGGATTTGGAGACTGGAAGATGACACGCAGAAGGAAGAAATGCGAGCATATACGGACAAACACGCAGATATAGATTTCCAAGGTCGCATTTCAGGCGTTCAGTATGTATCTTACACACATCCTCCTCTCTGTCTTTGCGCTCCAGTGCTCTCCTCCTCCTCCTCCTCCTCCTCTGTATTCTTCTCTCCTCCTCCTTTCACACACACACACACACACACACACACACACACACACACACAAAGAGTCTCTCCAGAGATGAGTCCATTGCTCTGACCTCTCTCTCTCTCCTGGGAGAGCTGGCTGTCTGCCCAGCTCTCTTTTTCTCTCGCTGCCTCACACTTTCTCCATTTGCTCTGTATCTTTCTTCTTCTTCTTCTTCTTCTCTCTGTATCTCTCTATCTATCGATCTATTCTTCTAATCTCCTTTCCCCCCCCCTCTCTTATCCTCTCCTCTGTTGCATGTCTCCTCTGTTTTTGCATCCTCTTATCTCTTCATCCTATCTCCACTCGATTCCTCTATTCTCCTCATCTTTAGCCCCTTCTCCTTCCCCCTCTTTTCCTCCTACCCCCACCCCTAATCTTCTCCTCTTCTCCTTCCCTGCTTTACTATTTCTTTCTAGGCTCCCAGGGAGTTGGCGAGGCTGCGTGGCCGTGCCTGGGGCTCCTCACCCAGCTCATGCTGCCTCTCTCTGGGCATGCCGCTCACAGAGGGTGGGCAAGGCTGAAGGGAGAGCTGGAGGTGTGTGTGTGTGTGTGTGTGTGTGTGTGTGTGTGTGTGTGCAGTGATGAGGAGGGGGAGGTGGGAAAGTGAAGAGAGAAGGAAGGGGAGAGACCAAAAAAAATGAAAAGGGGGTTGTTGACAGAGAGAGATGCTGATAGAGAAAGAAGAAACAATAGAGAAGAACAGATTTCTGTTGAGTCAGTGTGTGTGTGTGTGTGTGTGTGTGTGTGTGTCTGTGTGTGCGTGTGTAAGACAACAGGGTTGAATAATTCTGGTTTATTACACCCTGCGTCTTGTATTTGTAGCTTTAGCCATCGTTTCTATTGATTATGATAAAAGGATGAAATGAATGATTATGAACAAAGCTGCTGTCAAGGTGACATCTTAAAGTGTCTTGTTTTGTCCGACCAACAGTCCAGACTCAGATGATATTCAGGTAAATATGATAAAAGACTAGGAAAAACACATGATATTCACATTTGAGAAGCTGCAACCAGTGGATTTGACATTTTGCTTAAACAATGACGGTAAATCAATGATCAAAATAGTTGCTCGTTTCAGCTTTAGTTACGATAACACTGAACACTGAATCTGGCAACACAGTAAGTCCAATTATCGGTCAGATGATCAGACAGCTTGTAAAAATAATCTCTCATTGGACAGGAAATCTATATGCACAACTACAGAAAGTACAGTAGGTAAAATTTCAGCAACACTGAAGCTGATGCTGACAGCACACACACACACACACACACACACACACAGAGTGACAGAGAGCATCAGCACACCTGTGCAGCTGCATGCAGAGAACAACAATTCCCCTGCTGGTCACTAATGGTGCACCCCTGCTGGAGTGGAAGCAAATGGCCTGGACCCAACCATGCATGATGGGAGGGGGGTGGGTAGTGGTCAGGATAGAGAGGGAGATAAAGGAAGGGTGGAATTAATTAATGTGAAATTTGGTGAAAGCGGCCAAAACAAAAAGAAAGTCTTTACAAGAGGAAGGCAGAGCGATGTGGAGGAGAATTCACACCAGTTCTTAAAACGTCGTCTTTATCTCTTCATTTAGCTCCTCTCTCTCCTTCAGATTTCCTCTCTCTCTTTCTGTTCTCCTACTCACTTCTTTCCATCCACTATGTCAGTGGTGAGTTTCAGTGATGTAGCGCCCTCTGTCTGTGTCCACTGTTACTGCAGGAGGACGTTTTGAAAACTTCAACCCTTCTGACCAAAGGAAATACTGTATAACATTTGACAGCTCACATTTGAGGTAGCCAGTTACTTGGTTACTCTACCTTGGTTTCTGTCTTTCATCTATATGCACAATTTTTCTGAAATGTTACACATGAATATATGTTACCTGACGTTACGTAGACATATAAATAAAATTGTGATTGATGACAGCCTTGTAAAACCATCTAATAAAAGGTGCAATGGTTTGGAATGGCATGGAAATAACAGTTTAAGTTGCCTGAAATTATGATTCACTTTCACATTTACACACAGAAAACAAAAAAGCAGTGTGACAATGCAATACAATGCATACAATGGTCCACTTACTATGCCACTGTTTTTCTATAATGCTGCAACCTGAGATGAAAAAGTACCTTTTTATTTAAATAGCACAGAAAGCACGTCATTTCTCAATTAATGTCTTTGAATGAAACACAAACAAACAACAGAAAAGAATACATTGGTCTAGTAGTAGAACTGTAAAGGTTTACAGGAAAACTGCTGCATTTAAATGCATAATTTTTACAGTGGCAGTCTGATGTCCACGAGGTCCTGCTGTTGCTGTCACATACAGTATGTGTGCCAGTGCTGCTCGCATACAGCGTGTCCTTGCACCAATGCCAATGAGACAGATCCCTGTACATTTATCGAATGTAATGAATAACACAGATCTGATCTCTATTCAAGCGGCGTGCACATTTGACAGACGACGCAGCAGCGCGGCAGCGGCAGACGCTGATGTGAAATATATGCTGCTGCATGTGTTAAAATATGCAGGATGAAAGTCGGGAGATACAGTAGTGGGTTTTTTTTTTAACCCTTTTTGTATCCAAAGATTAGCAGATTGTGAAAGCTGCAGCCACAGTCTGATAGTGGCTGCTGATGGATCTGAGAGGTGTGTTGATTCAGCACTCAGATTGTGAATCCCAGACTCAAACAGATTTTGTTTCTCTACCACCACCCTTCACTGATTCAAACATAACCAGACAGAGAGATTCAGCAGCTTTATGAAAAGGATGTTTGTTTGAGGATAGGAGAGATGCCAAGTGCTCTCTCTCTCTCGCTCTCTCTCTCTCTCCCTGGCTGAGACAAAAACAACTCTGGCATTATTAAAGACATGGGAGGAAAGAGTGCTACAGTATCCTCCTCAGGTAGAAGTGCTGTCACTTGACTCATCAATTTAGTGACGCTCTCGAAGGCAGCCACTATGTTTTGCCTCTAACACGATGGAAGCGATATCAACACAAACTCAAATCTATCCACAGAAACCTACTCTGCAGGAGAAGATTGACGTCCTGCACTCCAACCAGAGATGATAAGCTCCATCCTTGAAATAAAATAAGAACCTTTTATACTTGAGCATATGACCTATCTGCTCAGTATATTGAGGTGTTTAGGCACATTGTATAGTCTGAAATATGGACCAAATCTTGTTTATAGCACCAAACTGTACACCGGTTTTTTCATCTTGCATCAAATGATCGAAGAGCATGTGTTTCAACTGACTTTTATCCCCTCTTTTTGTCCAAAATTCTGTTTAATTTTGTTGATGTGACACTGTTATTCACCATATTTTTATTCTTTTGGAAGAATGACAAGCCTTAAAGTTACATCACCAGTGTTACCATGGCAATGAAAAGCCAAATTCTGGATTTAATATGCCAATGCCTTTTTTAGACGGGTGATGTTTGACTGTAACTATAAACATTTAATTTGCTTTGATAAATGTAGTTATCAGGACTATCAGTACATTTGGGATGGAGATTGTGTTGGCATGAGTGTGGCTGGACAATATGCACATTTCCTCCTTTTCCAAAAGTAGTATTTCATCAAAACTCTTCATATTAAAGCAGAATTACTGATTTTAGCACAGTTCAAGTTACACTAAGGTGAGTGATTTTAATTACTTATTTTCTGCCGCTTAGAGAAAGACAGTTTCTTCATCTCAATAATGTACAATAATCTCGGGTTATTTAAATAACTGCAGTCCAGGCCCTCTGTCGATGGCCAGTGTTCTGTGTAAAGTAGCTCAGCATCATGAAATCACAGCGAAACAGGACAGACGAAGGTGAAACTGCAAACGTCTCCTTGTTACCCAAACAGCTCATTTGGCAAAGAGTCCGTGTCTTCTTTTAACGCAATGCAGCGCTCTGGTCCTGTCAGTCCATTCTACAGGCAACCTCAGCTACAGTCAGAACACTTATTAATAAATCATTTTAGTCAATCAGTGATGGATGTGTTTTGAAGAACTAAAAATATGTGCGTGTGTGTGTGTGTGAATCAATGTTGTCTGCCTCGACCTCTCTTTTTTTACCTCTCCAGCCAACTGACTAATGTTTTGTCGATTCATCTTCTGCACACACAAACACACACACACCTGCACAAGATGTGGGATAGATAAAGGAGAGAGGACGTTCAGAGGAGAGAAATTGGAAAAAGCAAAGAGAGAAAGCAGAGATGAAAGGAGGACAGTGAGAAGGGAGGAAGAGAAAGGAGACAAATAGAGGATTGACAACGGAATGATTGAAAAAGAAATCTAAGAACGAGAGCTAGGGAGGACAGGAGAGTGGCTAGCTTTCAATCAGAAACAAGATAGTGGGAATAGATTTAATTTGATGCTCTCTCTCTCTCTTCCCCTTTTATGTGTGTGTGTGTGTGTGTGTGTGTGTGTGTGTGTGTGCGTGCTGACAGATTCGGTATTGCTTCAGTTCGGAGATTGGCTACAGAAAAACACACTCAGTAATTATCTAGAAAGAGCACCTGGGCACTGGGAATCTCATTATATTATAACCAACCCTTCCAACACACACACACACACACACACGGCCGCGGAGAAGACAGAAAAGGAAAAAGAAGGAATCAGACAAAAAACAAAACAAAAAGAAAAACATGAAGATGGCTGAGGGAAGAAGAGAAGCAAAACATGAGAAGAGAAATCACAGGAATCCAAAAACAGCTAAAGCGAAAGAGAGAGAGAAGCCTTTCTAGTTGCTAACGTGTTTGTTGTAGGCAGACGTTATATCATATGTGGTATGACTCACAGACAATCAAAGTCAGCGATTGTGATAGAATAATTTGCTGTTTCTCCATTTGACTTTCCTTATTTCATGCTGTTGATTTCAAAGGTGTTTATTTCTAAAATTATCCACACGGTGTTATAAATTGGAAATTGGAAAGGCGGCAGCGGTGACTGCAAAGTAAAAGACAGAGACACAAATATGAAGTGAATATATTATCCAGTATTTCAACTGAATGTACTAGTTTTGTTTCACCTCTTTCCATGTTTTCTTTGATCATTTGTAGTAGCAGACAATGACCAGTAAGAGGCAGCGTTTCCTCTCATCTGACCGAGCAAAAAATTTTCTCCATCGCTCTTTTATTACCTTCCCTCTTTCTTTCTCTGTGTCTGGAGTTCCACTCCCCCCCCCTCTTTTTTCACCCTCGTCCCCCTCAGTCCTCTAAACACACACACACACACCTTACTATCACCTGTTTTTGCCAAACTGTGCAGCCTCTGCAATGAACCCTGCACAAACGTGTGAGTCAGCAGCATACAGATTTCAGTGTGTGTGTGTGTGTGTGTGTGAAAACAGAGGACCACCCTGCTGATTTGAACAGCTCCATTCATTGCTGTGCTTTGACTGGCCGACAGTGACGAGGTGAAATGATTTACAATGGGTCAACACAGCAGGACTGCAGAGGACACACAGTCTACGCCCAAACCCTGTCAGGCAAACTAAGGTCATGTGTCAGGAAGTAGTTAACTGTAAAAACACATATTACTACCATGAGTTTGACATTTGATATCAAACCAAACCACAGTTACTGATATACAAAACACGAGACTTTTATTCGGCCAGCATTTTTACCTAATGACAGACTGGGTCTCTGGGCCCCCAAGCGTGAACGTATTGGTCACATGATGCCAAAAAATGTGACCCATATTTGCTTTAGCAAAGCCCGGATAGCTCAGTCGGTAGAGCATGAGACTCTTACTCTCAGGGTTGTGGGTTCGAGCCCCACGTTGGGCAATCAATGTTTTAGACTTTGGGAGATCAGAAAGGCGTGGAAATACTGCTGCTCATGAAGGGTCAACAATCACCCACATAACCACAGTCAAACAAGAATACTTACAAGTAGTAAACCTCCATCCATCATAGCACTGCTGTTTTAAAGTAGAGCAGACACAATGGGAATTGTCAAACTAAAATAGACTTCACATTGACTGAAGGGATTTGTTTGAGGGTGATTCACTCAATTCATGACTATTTACACGACTGACCATTATTTGACCAATTCCTCTTGAAACACGTGGCCCGGCTAGCTCAGTCGGTAGAGCATGAGACTCTTAATCTCAGGGTCGTGGGTTCGAGCCCCACGTTGGGCGTCTTCTTCTTTTGAGAGGGTAATAAGGACAGCAGCAGAGGTCATACTACCCAAGCATCCTTGAGGTATACAAGTGTTTCTCCGCAGCTCAACCTGACCTCTAAAATCAGAATCAGATTTATTTTCACATACAGGGAATTTGCTTTGGTGAAATGGTACGTAAAATCTTAAGAAATATAAGATAAGTAAAAATATGAAAAAATAACATTTAAAAGAAAGCAAACTGTACAATTCAAAATTCATATATTCATAATACATTTGTGCTGACAATGCAAAGTGAAATTTACTGAATTGAAAGAGGTCAACAGAGAGTAAACATTAGAGGTGAAGGGAAAGCAGTGAGGTAAAGAGAGATAGAAAGAGACAGATGGCAAGAGTGAAGAAAAACAGTGATGGAGACAGAGAAAGTCGGAAACAGAGGCAGAGTTAAAAGTAGAGGTGAATAGGCTTATTGTTTTGAGCACATGCTAAATACGATTCATGTCCCCATCTGTTTGGGTTTGTGTTCTTATGGCCTCCAGTGTGTGTGTGCGACCCGGTGCAGGTGTGCTGTTGATAGTTTTATCAGGGATGGATCGTGGCTGCTGAGAGGAGTGGAGGAGTAGGGAAGGAAGAGAGAGAGAGAGAGAGAGAGAGAGAGAGAGAGAGAAGAGCATGAGACTTCTTCTGGTGTTTTTGAGAGGGCAATTCACACACCAGGAGAAATGAAGTGCTGAAGTCCTTGAGCTACAGTTCAAGAGTGGCTGCAGCTTAACTTGAGAAAAAAAAGTATTCCTCTTAGCTAGTGAACAAAGTATAACGACATTTCACAAATAATCCAAGAGGCCCTCACACACCAGTGTCTGTGTCCACACAATGAGTCATCCAGTTTATTTACCATATGAATATACACTCAGTTGCCAGTTCATTAAGTACACTTACACGCTAAAAGGACTCAGGCTCCTCTGGTCTGATGCCGTGTGTCCTGTGGCCGTTTGGTCTGTGACCGTCACCTCGACCAGCCTGCCGGATTTATAAAACGGTTTCAGGCTCTGTAAAGTGTCCAATAAAACACTTTTACTATTAGTTTAGGACCCTGCTAGCATACAGCTGGTGACCGCTACCACTGACCATGCACACACACACTCAGAACACACACACACACACACACACACACAGGTTGACATGCCGACACACGTGCACAAACACACAGACAAGCAGGGACAGTCACATACTTCCTGGTCAGAGACATTTTGAGGGCTGCTGGATTCAGGACCTCTGCCAAACTTTAACCCCATGTCACTCCACCCTGCCGCCCCGATGACATCACTGCATAGCCTTGAACCACCGGCCCAGTGCCCAAAAACATGCACACATACATACACACACACACAGGCGTCGAGAATGTAGAAAGCACAGACACCGCAACAAATACCACAGGGTCACATTTTGAGTGCACACATACATGTAGAAATGGATGCACACACAGCACTTGACATAATGACTACTGTACGGCTGCACGGCATTGTCAACACACACACACACAAGTGGTGCAGCTTAAGTGCAGGCTGCTGCCTCCGAGTCAAGTCAATATAACAATATCAATCAGAGAAAAGCAGCAAAACTTTACATTGGAGAAGCTGGAACTAGTGAATGTTTGGATTCTTTGCTTAAAAAATGGACTTAAAACAATAAACCTATTATCAAAAGAGCTGCAGATTAATCTTCTGCTCATAGATCACGGTTCGTCAACTGGCCTGCCACATCTGGCCTGCCAAAGCCTCCCATCCAACCCGCAGAATATATATGAATTCAGAAAATGTGAGGAGGTAAAAAATGCGCTCCGGTATTTAGGATATCTAGCATTATTTTTTCTTCCTTTTGAAGCAACCTCAAAAATAGTTGAGATGGAATTTATTTTATTAGGAATGATTTACTAAGCCCAAATAGATGTGCGCTCAGGAGTATCCAGCTTTCAAGGCGGCAGTTTTTCTGCGACGGGCCTATTTTGCGGGTCTGGCAAACAATTCAAAAGGCTTTACTTCCTGCTTCTTGCAAGCGTTTTCCACCAATCAGGACACTGATCGCATCAAAACTGATTAACATGTCCTGCCAACCAGGACTGCATTCTGCAGTTGTGTTTCATATGTTAAGTTCCTAGTTATTATATATATATATATATATATATATATATATATATATATACACACACATATGCTTTGAAAGATTCTGGCCATAGATTTATCATTTCAGCTCCATGTACAACAGCAACCGTTTTTAAATCTAAAAAGTTAAATGAGACCATCAGACTAATACCAGAGTTGCTCAATCAAACCTGCAGCTACACCTTAAATAAAAAGTCAGCGCCATCATCCTACAGACTGAATAGCACACACACACACACGCCAGGAGTGGAGGGGTTAAGCCGGCCACTGTCGCACACCGTCCTGGGAGGAAGTCCCAGGATTTCAAGTCAACCAATCAGAGCCCAGTGTTTAAAATACTGGCTCTTCAACTTGAGATCTGGAGAGGCCATCCTCTTCACATGTACCACCGTCTGTGTGTGTGTGTGTGTGTGTGTGTCACTGTGTGAGTGAGTCCAGGTTAGTCATTAGTACTCCCAGTGGTCTAAAACACACACTCATATAACACAACCCGTGTTAAAGACACTTGAAATGCATACATACATGCATTACACACAGAGACACACAGTCGGACTCTTCACGCTGTGTCTCAGGTTTCATGCTGATTTTTCACTCAAGAATTTCCAAAAATCCTCAGTGCACTCAGTGGTCAAATTAGAGAGTATTCCCTCATTTCCAAACCCACTGTGTCTGAACACATGGGACACGCACACCCAGACTTTACAATACAACTCTCGAATGACCTTGAGGACCCATTGATGCTTGCAGACATCCCATCTTCTCAAATATCTAGCATGGAGACACACACAAACACACACATACTTACTCCCCTTCCCTAATTACCGAGCCCCGAGGGACGAGACACTCAAGCAGCACTTTGGTGTTAAAGAAAAGGTCTTTCTCACCAGTTAGAGGGCAGACAGGCAGACAGACAGGCAGACAGACAGGCAGGCAGACAGGCAGGCAGACAGGCAGAGGCCCAGCACACAGATTTACTAATTGCGTTACTGTTTTCATATATTGTTGCTGCATGAATCTGGTTCCAGTTTGACAATTTCGTTCACTTGCTAATTAAGCTACTTCGACTTCATTAGAAACAAATCATTAAGTGAAACCATCTATTTCTCCATTCATAACGACTGTTCAGACACCAGCTTAGGCAGCCATGAGCCAGATAAGGCATTTTTGAGTTTATCTAATGGATTCTGAAAGATCAATATAAGCCTGAAAACCATTCAGTCTGTCAGCCAAAGTCAAGAATGCGAAAATGGTTTGAGTCGCAAGGATTTTCATGCAATGCGGAAATTCTGACAAACACCCCCAACATCAAATCCAACAGGATATGGGGGTGACAGCAAGTAAAGAAAAGACCAGAAAAGTGAACAAAGGGCAGAAAAGAAAGAGGGAAGCTCAAATGGCACAGAGCGAAAAAATAATGAGAGGGAGGGAAGAGAAAGAGCAGAAGTTGACTTGGTAGACAGGGAGGGAGGAGGAAGAGAGATTATCTCTCTCTAATGGCTAACTTGTTGACAGCAACACTTTTCACCACCTCTATCTACACATCTAACATTGCTATCTACCCTCCCCACACACACACACGCTCTCCTGCAGGGTTTATCAGCCCGGCTGTCAGCTCGCGCCGCAGATCAAGTCTGGGTTTCAGACTTTAAAACCACGAAAAGTGCAAAACGAACCGGAGACGTCACCGCCGGAGACGACCTCAGCTTTCTGTCAGCTCCTCTGCAGCCATCGCATCACATGTTGAATCTGATAGTGTGCTTTCACAAGCGGCGCTGCCAGACAGAGGAACACGACTTTTCTTTGCTATGTCTGCTCTTTGCGAACAAGAAAACGTGGGAAAGATTTCAAAGCAGTGTTTTTAAATTGTATAATGACGAATCAAATGTTGTTTTATTGTGTATGAATGTAATTACCTGCTAAAGAGTACATGCCTGTGTTACAGCCCCTTCCTGCTGAAATTGGGCTGAATTGTGAATTTCCTTTCTATGAATGTTTTCGGCAACAAAGGTTCGGCTGTTGTTGTCAGGATGGCCGAGTGGTCTAAGGCGCCAGACTCAAGGATTCTCAATCCTTCCTCTCCTAAAGGGACTTCTGGTCTCTGAATGGAGGCGTGGGTTCAAATCCCACTCCTGACAGGTTCATGGTTTTACAAACCAACCCTTTCTACATCTAGCCGAGTTCTGAGCTCTCTGTCTTGAACAAAAAACTTTCAAAGTTTAACTCGGGACAAATTTCTAAAGCTGAATACGATTCTTAAGAGTGTTTGTGTGTGTGACTCTTAGTGAGACAGACTGGGTCAAAGGTCGCCATAAAGCCTCAAAAGGCAGATCTGTGGATGCCTCGTTGCTGAACAGGAGAAAACACACACACACACACATACACAGCAAACTACTACATGAAATCACCCACCCCATAATCGACAACTACAGTACATACATGCATATTATTATAAAGTCACAGCTGTTTTTCATTCAGACTCAAATCCTTTATAGTGATGGGAAAAACAACCAAGAGCCTACACTTTCAACACACCACACTAAAGTTAAGTTTCCCAGAGAACATTAGCTACTACAGCCTGCATTTGTTGCCATATCGGTACAAATGTCCGAACAATACACCACTTCAGCCTCACAGAATGCAATAATAAAGTCCCGTCGTGCATCTTCCCAGCTCAGGACATCTATTGGTATGTTGTTTGCAGGCACAGCCTGACCTCTGACCTACAGCTGCCGCCAGCTGATGTGTATAACTCCTACACCGGGACGCTTCTACAGGCCAATGAGCCAACATGCAGCGAGCGACGCCACCTGTTGTCCTCCAGCAGCCGTTTCCAAAGTCAAAGTGTCGCCCCAGAGCTGCGGCCACACTCCGTGTCAGCGTGCAGCGGGCCGCCATGCGGCCTCCTCGGATGAAGGCAGAGCGACGTCTCCACGCTGAGAGAAACGTTTGTGCAACATTTCGACCAAAATAGTCCCCGGGCTCCACCGCAGCGCGAGAGGGCTGCCTTCGGTCAGATCACACGCGCGCACACACACCCACGCGCCTTTCACCACTGTCATTTGGGGGCCAAAGTCATGACGCGAGCCCATTCTGTAAGTTACACGGTGACAAAGGAAACACTGCGGGGACAAAAACGACTACAAGTTCAAACGGAGCGACGTTCCGAGCCCCCTGCGCTCACCGCTGACCCCAGATCCGTGTCTCCTGCTGCCACAGCTGCCAGTGTCCTCAGGTCCAAACCCGCTGTATTTAAAGGCAGAGCACCGCGCGCACATATAACATCGAATGGAAAGTAGCACGAGGCAGAAATGAACGTGCCTGTCACAGAAAGCTGCTAAATCACACACTTTTTATACACTTAGGATGGAGTTACCCCACCTCCTCCTCCTCCTCCGCCGCCTTTGCGGTGTCCGCTCGATTTAAACGCAGCTCTCACCTGGTCTGCCGGCTCGGCTCGAGTCCAGCTGTCGCTCGGCTCTCCTCCGGCCGTCCGAAGCGCCCCAAGTCCGGAAAGTGTGACTCTCTGCCCGGCCGGGAGGCAGCAGGCAGGTCGGTGGTTTCACTGAGAGCGGAGACCCGACAGCGGCCAGTGTCACACAAGTGTCCCTTCTTGGACACATGAACTGTCCCTTTACTTCACTCTGCGCCGCCGCCTTCGCAGCGAAAGTCCCCCGTCTGAGTCGCAACAGGTCGGACTTGTGGGAGCGCGCGGGTCCGCAGGAAGGTCCCAACTTGTCGCGTGGAAACGAAGCGAGGTCACAAAGCGGTGGCACGCGCTCCCCCGCTGTGCGCGAGACGTGGCGCGCGGTGTGTCCCCCGGCAACAGGTGTCAGGGAGCCGCGCGACGCTCCTGCACGGGCCACCGCAAGTTTCCAAATTCAAAAAGACGGAAGGAGGGAAGGAGGGAAGGAGGGAAGGAGGGCAGCGAAGTTTCTGCGCGTCGAGGAGAGAGAGAGGCGGACAGCAACGAAGGTCGCCGTGTTGGTGCGGAGACCCTCCTGGGAGCTGGAACCTGCCGACAGACAGACAGGAAGGTGTGTCTGTCGAGCAGCGGACCAGCAGGGATGGATCGTAGGAGTGAAACTCCTTTGTCAGGAGTGGGATTTGAACCCACGCCTCCATTTGGAGACCAGAAATGGAGAAAAAAAAAAAGAAAAAAACAAAAAAGAAAAAGAAATGAATCCTTGAGTCTGGCGCCTCAGACAAAATCAGAAAGTATTATAAAGTCTATTATAAACTACTTAGTTTTCTATAGAGCTCTAACTTTAACACTGGCGTGGTATATTTTGAGTTATTGCTAAAGAATTGATAACAGTAAACATATATCCAAACCAAATCTATCTAGTCTTTCTCTCTTGTAAAGTTACACTAAGGTGTTTTTTTCCGTGATGCTCTACTTTGATTAGGTTTTTCGATACGCAGGGAGAAAAGTGTTTTACAACTATCTCATCGATTAACATGAAACTTGCAGGTAAGAGAAAAACCTTTGTACCCACATCTCCACTCAGAGACCAGAAGGCCCTTCAGCAGAGGAAGGAGTCCATTCTTGAGTCAGGCGCCTTTGACCTCTCGGCCATCCTGACAACGACAACTGAGCGTTGTTGCACCTTGTGCCAACTTCTACTCGTTGATGCTCGAGGAGAAAAGTGTTTTATTCTGCAATTTTATCACTCTACGTGGACAAAAGTTGCAGGTAAACACAAGAAACATTTGTCAGGAGTGGGATTTGAACCCACGCCTCCATTCAGAGACCAGAAGTCCCTTCAGCAGAGGAAGGAGTCCATCCTTGAGTCTGGCGCCTTAGACCACTCGGCCATCCTGACAATTCCTGCTGCCTGATGTCGCATCTTGTGCCGAGCACTGCATGTAGATAATCAGTGCCAACCGTCTGCTAACCTCTGGCTGTAGCATCTTACCTGAGAAGCTGATCGGACAGTGACTTTAGTTAATTGTGCAGTTAATGGCCAGACTCCACGTAGATAATCAAGGAGAAAGTTGTTTTACATCTATTTTATCAATCAACATGGATGATACTTGCAGGTCCATTTTTTTTTTTACCTCTGTCCACTCAGCCATCCTGACAACTGAGAGCAACGGCGTGCTGGACCTTTCGAAAGAGCCTCTGCCATGTTGCATTTTCTGCCCATCTTGGTTGTGTTATACAGCGAAGACACTCGTAGCTCTTATCTGTCACACGGCAGCTTGGGAGACGTGTTCTCTGAAAGCAATAAAAGTCACAGGAACGGACAGACGGAGGAGGAAAAGACAATAAGGAAAATGTTTTCAGTGCTGGTGGATGTTTGGACTGCCAGTGGCTAACAGCTTATTTTAGCAGCTCCTCTCCTCTCACATTGTTTTTATTTCCTCTCCAAAGTTTTTCCTACTGCTCACTGCCTCCTTCTGTCCCTTCCGTCTTGCCAGTTCTCTCCATCGACTCCTCCCTCCCTCTACTCTCCATTCATCCCCACTTACAGTTCAGTAATTCATTTTACACTTTTACAAACCATGTATTAGGGAAAATAATGTCAAATCTGTATGCAAAAAGCAAACATCCACAACCAGCAAACAACACGTTTCTGCCTTCAAACCACAGCGGAAATAATTCATTATTAAACAGGAAAACATGTAATATAGACTGCATGTGTGTTTTAAGTCGAGCTGCTGTTTGTTTTGGTCTCGGACCTCTCCTCTCCTCTCTCTGTTTTTGGAGGAGAGGAGAGGAGAAGTCCTTCTTTTTCTTTTCAGTCATGTGTGATGTGATGTGTGATGATTGAAACCACATCTACCAAAAGCCCTCCCCACTTCCTCTCCAGTCACTCAATTTTTATATATATACTCTATGTACAGTATATGTGGAAAGGGTAAAAGTAGATAAAGTACATTTCTAACAACACACAACGCTATCTCCAGGACATCTGTGTTTTTGTGTAGTGAACTGCCAATATCAGCAGGATCTCATCAACACTCAATCTGTGCAAAGAAAGGTGTGTGTGTCTGTGAGAGAGAGAGAAATATTAAGAGATAGGCCAATCAACACCTTTGGGGCTTAAGTCAAGTTGTCACTTACACAAAAGTATTGTGATTGTGAGCTGCGGAGTTGTCGGTCTCCACCCATCAGGTGCTCCTAGCAGAGTAAAACAAACACACGTGCGCCAGTCCTATACATACAAACAGTATACGGCTTCCGCAGTATACTGTTTTTGCAGCAACTATGCGAAAAACAATCTCTATACTTTCCGTTTTGTGTTTAAATATATTCAAAGCAAGCATTGATACTTGTTGACAGCACAGGCATATCTACTGCAGCATGTTCCATATTGTATTATATACAAACAAACTGAAAACAAGAGGAAAGAAACAGGAAATGAGAAGTCTATTATCAGGAAATGAGAAGGATTGTGCCTTTAGACATTAATCAGACTTGGATTTTGGAAAGCGACTGTGGGACAGCGGTGTCCATCAACAGTGCACATCTTAGACTATGTTTTGCGAGAATATATTACACATGTCCTTCTTTGATGCATATGTTTGCTGTTTAATATGCAACAGTTTGCATACAAATTCTGGTCTTTGAGTTACAGCAGAGACAAGTAGATGAAAAGATGTCTGGCGCTCAGTGGGTTGTGCCTCCACTGTTTCCTATCCATCTCTCATTCTCCATCACATAAATCAGGGAGTCATACATGCGTATCTCCTCCTCCTCCTCTTTCTCGCTCCGTCCATCCCTTCTGCCTCCCTCCACTGGCTTTTATTAGGACAGTAGATGGAGAAAGCCGAACCAATCCTCTACACAATCCCAGGTACCCGACACACGTACAAAGCGTTGCCACATGTGACGGTAAACACCAGCACATGTACTACATTTACAGACTGTCAGGGAGTCGCTTCTCGGTGTGCGTCTGATATGTTTTATTGTGTGAGGGGAAAAAAAAACAGGACGACCCTAAAAGCCTGATGATGTTTTTGAAAATTCAGTCCAAGGATGGGTCAGGATCGAGGGTCAAGGTCAGTCGAGCTGGGTGGGATAGCTGACTGAGTTTCACAGCGCAGTACAGTGAGCTGCTGCTATGTGCAAGATGAGAGGAGACATGAGTGGCTGTGTGTGTGTGTGTGTGTGTGTGTGTGTGTGTGTGTGTGTGTGTGGTGAAGAACTGGAACAGGATAAAGTCTGGGCTTTGGAATAATGTCATTATTGCGAGCGGATAGGAAAATAAACCACAAGCGTCAAGATAAGAAGCAGTTTAGTCTGAATGTGAAAAGAGGGAGATAGAGAGAGAAGGAAGGAAAGGAGAGGTCGGAAAAAGTAAGTAAATGAAACAAAAGGAAAGGGGTTTTATTTTTTATTTTTTTATCTTTTATCATTTGTACACAGTCATCTACAAAAAGACAAACGCTCACCACCCTGTGAAGGTGTTTGTGAGTCAGGATTAATCGGACGGGTCACCAGACGATTAAAGGGATGACAATGGACATTTCTGTTACACAAAATCATGTTTATTTTCTACGACTTTCCTTACTTTTTCTTATTCTTATGATACGGGGCATACTTTCACTTCTTCCGGCCTATAAAAATCCTTCAAAAGAAGCTATTTGAGAAAAGAAAAATCATCCTTTTTGTTAAAGTGCTTATATATAAGGCTATACAACCTGCGATGAGGACCCACAAGTAGACATTGCTCCGACTGCGACAGCTCTCACTTGTCAAATATCTATATTTTTACTGAGATAGGTGAAATGAATCCTTTCACAATCAAATTAAGATAAATCCATATTTTATTCCATTCTCTCATTCCGATTTTCAGTCCGCAGCAAAGTCACAGGGAGTGCCAGTCATCACCATTCCCAAAAGACAAAACATCATCAGTATAAAACAGACAACAAAACACTGGATTTTACGACACAAGCTCGTATCTGACAAAGTTTCATTCAAAATAAACCCCATTGGCAAAAAACACAAACTCTTCATGATCATTAATCTTTTAGTGATTTACAACGGGTAACATCAGGCTGAGATAAAGAGTAAAGTTCCTCATGAACACCCATTTGGCTTGGAGCATTTTTTTCCTTTTTTTAATACACAGCTTAGGCGCCTAAGATGAAAATATATATTTTTTTGGCCTGTTCAGAAAGCCTTATGATGGTGTAACATCAGACTCGAGTGTGCAGTGTAAATCCCCGTCTTTAGGCTGTGTGTCCACCAGGTATTTCTTTTCAGGGAGCAGCGCTAAACAGTTGCATGTGGCCAGTCACAGCTTCAGAACTCACTACAGTATAAGACAAAGAAAAAAACAGTTTGATTGAAGTTGAAGCAATGTGAACCTCTAGTGCTCGTTGCTGTATGCGTTTAAATCATGCTAAAGCCGCCAGCGATGTGGGAAACATGCGTCAGGGTGTCATTTCCAATGTAAACAACAAGAACAGGAAACTGATTCTGAGGAAACGTTCCTGGTGGACACAGAACCTCATGTAGGTGCAATATACAGAACGTTCCCGGTAACAGTCTCCTGCTTATGGAACAAATCTGTGGTTACTTGAAGAATCACAAAAGAAAAAAAAATAATAATAAAAGATTTTGACACATTATGTAACATACCAACCAATACATGACAACATTTTCAATTAAACAAGATTAGTGTTTTATATATATATTACCAAAGGCAAAAAAATATATAGCAATTATCTCATATCCTCCCCCCCAAGAAAAAAGAACAATAACAAAAGATGTTTCAATAAAGGAGAATTAATAAATTCAGATTTCTCTGCATGTTAACTCTAAAGGGATTGTCATAAAAGGGTAAGTAAGGGATTATCTGAACCTAATTTCAGCAAGGACACCTTAACTGAAGAGAGCACGTTTTTCTTAGGTTAAAAAGAAACAACACATCTACACCGGTGTGTTTTAATAAAGGGAGTATTGCAAGATTTATAGTAGTTTGTGCCTTTCATCAATATCGGGGAAAAAAAATAGAAAGTGTCACGTTCCCTTGAAGAACGCTGACTTTCTGTTAGTTAAACTTCTCTCTATACAATTTACACAACTATGTCAAGATTAGCGCTTAAAGGAACTGCAAATTGGGACGTATCATCGGATGTCTGACAAACAAAAAGAAACAAGAAACAGAAACTAAAACTTAAAAAGATAGCAGCAAATGATGAAAAGAATCAAAGGCAGCTGAAATAAACACACTTTTGCATCTGAACCAATCAAATAACAATGTGGTAACAGCGTGTAAGTCTGGCATCAGAAACAACCTGGCAAGCTCAACTCACTTTCACCCTTTTTATACAGCTTGACATTATTTTTCCCCCATAAAATACATCAAGTCGCGATTACAAATCCAACTGCTGATTGCCTGGAAGGACACAAGATGGCTGCTGTGAAGTGTCACAGATGGTGGCAAGTGCAGCGGCGGCTCCTTCTGCGTCGGAGTCTTTAGGAAAATACGTGTTTAATGTCTGAACAAACATCAACTATTTCCATTTAACTTGCATGCCAACAAAGCACTTTGAACTGAAAAGCGAACGATATGTCCCTCAGCTGGCACCGTTTGCTCAAAATTGTAGTGACTAAAGACACAGTGGAAGAATATTTTTCAGTAATGACGTGATTTTTGTTTTTTTAAAGATGCCCCTTTTTTCCGTCTGTGAAAGTGAGATGAGTGAAAAAGAGCAGGTGGAAAAGAAAGTCTTCCTCCTCATGTCCAACACCGATTTTGTTGGTGTCTCAGGGGATTATGGAGACTTCTGATGGTCCTGTGTGTGTGTGTGTGTGGCTGAGTGTTAAATGTTTGGTTCATGTTTGCTTGCTGTGCTAATTATTGTATGTACGTCAGCTTATTGATGATTCTCTCAGTGTGTGTGCGTGTCTGTGTGTGTGCACTCGTGTGTCAGCAGCTGTCCTCCAGAGCGTTGACCACTTGTTCCAAAATGTCGGGGCATCGGTCGGCGATCTGCTGCAGGACCTGATTGGCGTACTCCTGGAGCTCCGCCCCCTCCCTCTCGCACAGCACTAACTCCGCCTCCAACTGAGAGACAGAAGGACGTGGAAAGAGGGGAGAGACTTTAGACATTTTGTACACCAACGTCTTCTGATACAGCCAACATGATAGCATGGTATTTAAAGGAACAGTTTGACATTTTGGGAAGTACGCTTATTTGCTTTCATTGCCGAGAGTTAAACTAGATTAGATTTTGGTTACGCTTTTTACGAAGGGATCATGTGCCAGACTACTTCTTGGTCGGACACATAACTAACACTTTGCATTTTAAATATCAGAGTGGTATCAATCTTCTCATCCAACTCTCAGGAAGAAAGCAAATAAGCTGAGGGCTGAGAAAGAGGAGCAAGACGAAGAGGTACATAAAAGAAAGATACAAGAGATTTAAATCCGACATCATTAAAGAACACGAGCACGGGGAGAAGACAAACTCTACTTGCAGTCCCACCGATGATCAAGGAGCCTGTTTAATGTGACACACACACACACACACACACACACACACACACACACACATATCAGACTGTAATCTGAAAACACCACAATGTAGTTCTTTCTGCCCGTTCAGAGTGGAACGTTTCTGTGAGAGCGCGCTGATGTTATTTTCTTTGGCTGCAGCCGAGCTGAGACGTCAAACCTAACTGACTTAATGACCAATACATCTGTATCAATAAGAGCACCGCTCAAACAGTCATGTAACACAAGCCCACATTTATGTTAGTGTGTGTGTGTGTGAGGCCTGGGTCAGATATTGGCAAAATGTTTCCTCGTTAAGTCTTAACCTCTTCTCTCTGCTCTCACTGCTCAGCCAGCAAACCTCAGTGGCATTTTACATTTCAGTGGCTTTATTCACGTGTAGAACTGCTGTAGGTAATAATACTGTTAATGATGAATGAAATCTGTCCAATAAATCACGTACAAATATAGTCCCTAATCCATGTATTATGTTGTTGTACTGTTTATTGAAAAGTAAGTAACAGTTTCTTTTACAGCGTTTTGAATACGCAGGAAGTGTAGTTCTGTTTTCACATATTGCTTTGGCAACACTGTATTGTTTGTTGGGGATTTTGGGAGATTACAGATTTGTAACCAAAAACTTGGGTAAAAGAAAACCAACTGTGTATGTGGAGCTTGAAAGGCATTCTGGAAAATGTAAGATTTGGAAGCTTGGCCCATACCAGGGAATAAAAGTCAGGATTTGCTGCATCAATTCTTACCGTTCTTTTTTAAAATCTGCCTCTTAAAATGCAACCAACTTTATGGAAAAGCATCCCTAAACTGAGGGATATCCCTTTAAATGTACGTTGATATTACAAAAGTATATCAATATGGACATGTCAATAAAGCCCTTTGAATTTAATTTTGTAGTGATCATCAGCATACAACAAAAATAAATCAATATATACACACAATAATACATAAGACTAGTTTTTCATGCAACAAAACAGCCGTATCATATATATTTTTAAGTACTAAATAGCTTCATTTATCCATATTATAATACCGATGAACATCTATGTTATTGTAGTCTGTACTGCGTTTACATCTGTGTTACTGGCTGTACGCCGAGACGAAGCCTGACAAACAGCAAGTGTTTGCAAATACTATTTTTGGAAGACAGGAGGAGGAGCGAATACAGACGAGGGTGAAGACAAGGACATTAACGGAAAAGAGGAAAGAGCGAGAAGAATGGAGAGAGGGAGTGAGCGAATGAGGAGGTGAAGGAGAGTGTGAAGCTGCCTGAGAGAAGCAATGAGGCGCTACCACGCCACCCTTCCCTGTGCAAGTGTGTGTGTGTGTGTGTGTGTGTGTGTGTGTGTGTGCGCATGACTAGGCACAATTTGGCTGGCCCCATTATACTGGCCCCATTATACTGGCCCCATTAGCATCAGACAGCAGGTAACCACCACCAACAACAACACTCACTGACGGGACTTGTTTCCTGGTGATATAAGTAAGAAACAGACATTACATTTTTCTGTGTGCTACCAAACCTGAACAGATGACAGAGCTCTATCTGTCATCACTGTCTATACCATGATTTCTTTCATTTGCAATACTTTATTATCCCTATTAACAATGCCCAAACATCCCCTATTAACATATTTCCTACATGCCACTTTTTGCATCTTTTGCAGGCAGTTCAGCTTAATGGCTTTGCATTTTAGTTGCAAACCCCCAGAACAACATGGCAGTAAAGATAAGGTTGTAAGACGACGGAGAAAAGATAAATGGTTTAGTATGTGTCTGCTGGCTTCTGCTCTCTGGTTCGCACGGCCTTGACCCACACCAGCGAAAGACACTTGAAAAGATTTTTTTTTTAAAACACTGCCATGTACCGAAAACAGGATCAAATACACTGAATACACACACTAGCACAGAGAGCCTCGTGATGGTTACAGCACTGTCTGCATACTCTATACCTCAGCTGTTCCACAGTTTAGAACTGGTGATTGGTACAGATTTAATAAAGGAATCAATAAGGGATTATTATTTATCTGGATTCACCTCCTAATAATTCCCAACACTCTGATTTGGCTAGTGGTATAACTTGCTGCTTGTGTCCATGTAGTAATGATACCAGCACTTGGTGGCCACAGATTGCTTTTATGCAAAGCCAATAGCTTTCAGGTTTAAAGGAAAACTCTGGTGTTTTACAACCTGGGTATTTAAAAAAATGTGGCTATGGTACTGCCACTTCTGATAATATTGTACACACTAAGTTCACTGCAAGACTGTTTTACAAGGCAAAAAACACAAGCAGTAACACAGGATAATCCCAGTTCCATTCACATATCTTAAACTGGTTGTTTTTGGTTTGTGACTCCTTAAAATGAAACTGTCTTCTTGCGTTCCCTTCTCACAGATTGAATAATGCCTATGAGCTGTGAACAGCTCCACCAAAAAGGGGTTTCCCTATTATCACACAATTTCATTTGAATTTTTCTTTCATCTTGAAAAAGTAAAACTATGTTGTTTCACAAAAAAGCAAAGATTGTATGTATTGTAATTGCACAACAATTGTCTTCATTGTTTTCTTTTCCCATTATTCACGTGACCCATCACAAAGCTCCCGATCCCAAGGTTGATAAGCACTGCTCTAAACCACTTATTTGGCAGTGAAACTGAAGGTGAATGTACCTGAAAACTACATGCGCACACTCATGCAGCAGTCAGTGGCTGGACCATGAAGCAGTTCTGAAAAGGTTCCCTAAAAGGTTTTTTAGATAATGTGACTGAGGACATGTCTAAAACCTGGCTGACTGCTTGCCCTAATGGACTTTATTGCAAAGCTGTGTCTAACAGAGTTGCCACATCCTGAAATCACTGCATTTAATCTGGTGAGAAAAATGTTCTCATAACTGATTTGAATGATTGTCAAAAGAAGATAAATGAGACCCGATTTCCCTCAGAAAGTAATCATAATTTAATCGTCCGCAGAGGAAAAAAGTCCCCACTTTGATGAGCAATAAAGTTCATCCATGGCCTGAAGAAAATAAATATAAACAACGCTGCATGATACAGTTTCCAGTTATGAGGAACAAGTTTGGATGTTGTGGTTATGAGCTCGCATGGTCTCATTCAATCGCAGTGTGTGGTCAGAGAGAGATGTAGATGAAATAATGTAAGTGGGCAGAGAGTTAGTGTTGCCAGATTCATAACTTCTGTAAGAGTGTGTGTGTGTGTGTGTGTGTGTGTGTGTGTTTAGGAGATGCAATAGTGATACAGTGTTTTGGGTGGACATGACAGGTGTGTGTGAGTGCACAGAATGATATGTAGCAAGCTCAAGTTCTGATTTACTAGAAGATGATTTTTACTGCAGCCATTAAAGCAGCTCCATTATCATGATGTATGATTACCTGCCTTATCAGGGGCCTGGACACACACACACACACACACACACACACACACACACACACACACACTATGAAAGCCTTGCACTTGTGCACAGACAGACATGTACATGCACACACAGGTTATCTGCTTGAGAATGGGGATGAGGGTGTGTGTGTGTGTGTGTGTGTGTACACTGACCCCTTTACACACATTGCAGGGCTTGAACCTCTTTGCAGAGGAATGCTAATGTTTTCTAAAGAAACCATAACTCAGCAGAGCGAGAGAGATAGAGACGGAGAGATTAAGAAAGAAACAGAGAGCGAGCAACAAATGACAGACGGGTAGAGAGCGCACAAACATATGATCTAACTGGAGGTCAACTGCCTGGATCTTACAAAGTTACAGTTTTTATTTTACAGATGATTCCGAGGCCAGAGGTGTGTTTTTATCACAAGGCTGTCTCCATCCACTTTCAAACTGTTAACGTCACCTTGTTGTGACTGGTTTAAGGGAAATGATGTTCTGTGAATCATGACGTTCAGTCCCACAGTTCAGGGCTGCTTACAGTGAGGCCCACTGACCCACAAACACATGTATCAAGTGCTGCACAATTAACGTAGTTACTCCTATATGTGGCTGCAGAATGTTACAGATACAGATACAGTTTTACTTCGAAACAAGAAAAGATATTTTGAGAAAAACTAAGAATAGAAAGTTAGTATCAGTTGGATTTAATGGTGAACTTGAATTATATAACCACAAAAAAGCAATCTTTTCTTTATTGAATTGATTAATGAAATTTTCTGAAAAATTGGGTCGTGGACCAAGGAAGAACATTTTAGTTTTAGGTGTACTTAGCGTTTTATAGAAGCACAATAAACAATCTTATCCACAGGGCCTATTTTCCATTGTTTTGAAATAGATTTCTTGATAACAAATAGAAATATATGTTAACCAAAGAACTTTGGTACGTAAATTACATACTGTATGTGGATGCCAATGAGAACAAGGGGTAATTAAATATTCCTTACTGTTTTCCAATAATTGCATGATAGCCTGAACGTAAGCATGTCACAGCTAAAAAAAGTAACAGAGCAGCACAGCCAGGTAAGACAGAGTTAAACATGATCAGAAGGAAGACACAGGGGAAGCAGAGTGATGAAGGTCAGTAGGAGGGCAAAGTTTGACCTAATATTCCTCAGCAATAATGTAGCAAGTGGCAGGAATAAAGATACAGACAACAGCAGCCCTGAGCAGTGGTATCGGAGCACCATTATGAGTGAGAGCAGAGGGATAAAGTATAATAGGCCTGTATTGGCTATTATAATCCCTGTCTCTATTTAAACCATTAGGTTCTTACAGGCTTACACTGTATGTAGACTGTGCCAGGCCCAAAAGCGCCTGAGCCATGTAACCGAACATGTGTGAATGAGTGTGTGTGCGTGTGTGCGCTCTGTCGTAGTCCAGTACAGCTGTAGTCCAGGCAGCTCGGCTAACGACGCAGGCTAACGAGCTGCAGTGGGAATAGAGCTTGAGGACTTGCACCTAGGACTGCTCCTGGAGGACTAAAAATACTGCACTCCGTCAGCACTAACAGCTGGAGAAAAATACAAGGGAAGTGTGTGTGTGTGTGTGTGTGTTGTGGGCAATTCAACACCACTTGGTAATTTTATTTGAACACGTTATTTAATCAGCCAAACTGACTATAGTAACATATTCATATTTACAGGCTCGGCCTCTGGGAGCAGTTAGTTAGGAGGGGGACAGATTAAACGTACACTCAAATCCGGGAGCTCGCCACCATCCTGTGCCTTGCTCATGAATAATAGTGTGCAACGCCCCAACTAGCGTTTTCTTAAAGCCTGGGATCTTAAATCTGTTAGTTCAATTCTCAAACATTCATTTTAGCACCTACTAATGCATGTTAAGCTGCAGGTAGAAGTGGGCTTGGGAATGTAAGTAACTATAGTGGAATACCTTCATAGAGAACAGGGCTTATAAAGCATATAAAAACCTTAAACTGGCCCACTAGGAGCCACTATACAAGGCTGCACTTGCAGCACTAATGGCTGCAGAAATAAACAGCAAAAACAGACTCCAGCATTGACGGTGTAACCTCCCAGTAGGCCAATCTAAAAAGATGGAGGTAATTTAGTTCACTCAAACTGATCGACAGTGTTAAGGTTGTAGAGATTTGTTGTTTGGTTTACTCATTCGAATGGCAATGATGCTGTAAATAAAAAAAGAAAAGACAATCTGCAGGTGCGACAATAGGAAGCTTGAGGTGCTTCTAAATGTGGCCTCACGTTGAACAAAGTTTAAGCTGGCGTGCGCGAGTAGTTTAGCTTAGTCTAAACCAAGCTGCAAAGTCTGGTGTGCCAGTGAGCATATTTGAGAGAATAGCTGCAGGTAAGACAGGTATAAGAAGTACACTTACAGGCTGCTAATGGAAAACGTTCACCCAGTTCAAATTAAAGGCACATTTCGCCTTTTTAAGTCTGATTTAGTCCAAAAAATCTGTAAAAATTGTTATTATGGTTAGAGCCATCGTCCCTAATATGATCATTAAAATACATTTTCAAATACATTAATATGGACAAGTTAAATAAAATATCCATAAAAAAACAATTAAACAACAAAGAACATCTCTCGTCTTCTTTTACAACCCCGTCTTTGAATCCTGTTCACTTTGTCTCACCCCCTCACAGATTTTACGTTCTATTCTGAATATTTGGTTGCATAACACGGCGTATGCACGCCATTTGTGCACTTTAAAAGTGTCTCAAACTGATCGACCCATTGAAGTTTCTTCGGGGTTCATAAAAGTCACAATGATTTTATGGCTGTCCTGAAATAAATTCCCCCAGCACGGCCATGTGGCAGTGAAAGGAACTTGAACTTGTCAAAGGAAACGTCTGCAGCAATAATGCAGGAGGAACACGTGAAGCTGGACTTGCACAATGGCTGCTATTGTGAACTAAGATTTAACGGCTTCAGATAGAGAAGAGCGTGAGAGTGGAGTACAGGTTTGTGTGTGCTTTTCCCGCGTGTTAATTTAAGTCTTTGGCCTTCACCTGTCACCATCACCAGATTGTCTTCTAATTACAGACACCAGAGGATGGAAAAGAAAGGCAGAGAATGAAGTGGGCGCTGAAAACGTGAAAAAAAAGGGGGGGATTGATCAAGAGTGAGTGACAACAGAAAAGCAGAGAGGGAGTGGGAGAAGTGGGCAAAAGACTGGCTAAGACAGAAAGATTTAAAAGAATAGAGAAAAGGAAGAGAGGAGGGAAGGGAGACAGAAATCAAGAGGAGGGGGGAGGAGAGAGTGATAACCAGAGACAGAGGGAAAGATCAAGGGAGACAGACAGAAAAAAGACAAATGCACGTTGGCTGGTAAAGCCATTAAGCCTGGATTCAATAAATCTGCATAAAAACCCAGCAGTTAGTCTGTAATGACCAGCGAAGGCCTACGTGTGTGTGTGGCTGTGAGGGTCAGACATGTGTGTAGGTGCGTCTGACTGTCTCCCCTTTTGTCTGTGTTTCCGAGTGTGTGTTCGCTTTGTGCGTGTGTCTAATGGTCGTCGAGGACCTCTGCGTCGTATTTAGAGAGAAAACAATCATTCTTGGAACAGGAAGCAGAGCTGCCTAATGAAAGCCTAGAGAGACCCCAGACCACAACGCAGCACAAATGGATGGGTCTGAATCGCTGCTCCACACAACCCCCAAACCTCCCTACTCCGCCTCCTCCGCCCTCCCTCCACTCAAGTCTTACAATTTCATTTGCACACAGACAAAAACGCCTTTGCTCTGTAATATGTCGAGGTCAAATAAAAAACATTATCCTTGCAAAGCTGTATTAGTAGTGCTTTTTATCAGAGACCTTCCAATGCAGAGGCCTAAGCTGTGGCCTGTCTGGTTCTCTCTAACTTATTATTTATCGTGAGAGGATTTTACCAGGTCAAAACATGAGACGTGGATATTTTAATTCTTTCAATTCTGAAGTCAAGTTGAGTCTTTAGGGCGTCAATTCTCAAGTAACCCAAGTCAAGTTGCCATTTTTCTTTACGAATCAAGTCCGAGTATCAGATCTCACGTCTGCAGTTCTAATTCTAAAGGAATATCTTGCTTTCACATGAAAAAAATCAAATAATTTACATCCGTTTGCATTTACAGTAAGTCATCAGCTCACCGTATCTGTTTCTTTAGCTTGTTTTACCTTTTTCTGTTCCTTGGGTTTGACTTAAACCCATTTACGTTTCCAGCTACTCTAACTTACTCTACTCTGAGGCAGATAGCTATTCTAAGAAAGACAGTCAGTGCAATTGCAGCTCCAGGATTTTTATCGGTAGGAAACTTTCTGTCACGCACACCTACACACACGCACAGATTGTCTGTGAACCCGGAAATGTCTGTAAATCAAAATAACAATAATTGCACCTTTTTTTTTTTAATCCCCAGGGATGTTTAAGTTCCACACACAAACACACACACACACACACATACAACCAGTCTATTGGTATGATTGTAACTGTAGTCACCCTCTACATTATCAGCTGTGATGTTTACGTTCCAGCTCCACCCCTTCCTGTTTTTGTATTTCCTGTCAATCAAAATTCACCCAATCAGTGACCTTGAAGCCACGAGGGGTCGTCAGACGCGGACCCCTGAACGCACACACAGACACGCAGAGTTCCTTTGTAGTCTGCCAGTCTGTGAAGAGGTCATCATTTTGCCACGGGGCACCAGGCTGCAGAGCTGAAACAACAATGATTGTGTGTATTTGAAACCTAAAGAGCTGTTTTTGTATACGTCAGGCAAGACAAGCTTTATATATACATAACAATTCAGAAGGGTTTGTAGCTTCTTGTGCAGCGATAACTATGTCATTCTGTCTCTGTTCAAGATTTAGTTATATTTGCCAATGTAAATAACGAGAGTGTTCCAACTTACACAACATATAAGAATGACTATTGTACTGCCAGTCTCACTGCGAGCAGCTCCACGCAATGGCCTCGCAGTCTGCTCTGGTTTTCTCTTCCTCATAAAAATGAAATGATCGCTGTTAGGCGTTATTACATTGAATCAGTTTTATAGTGTTTTGACATCGGCAAGGATTCACAGAGCAGGGTTTAGGCTGACCAGGGCTACAGCAGCATATTGGCGTTTTTGTCTTGCATTGGAAGTTTGTTAAAATGCCATTTGACTGAACAGCTGCCAGACCCTGGAAACCTGTTAGAAAGATATGTGCAGCACGCCAAAGAGAAAGTCCTGATTCCCCTCGTCCTCGCAGAGAAAGCTTCTAATTGGAGATTACACTGTAACAACAATGATGATATTTGAAGTCTGTAATTGTGTGGTATTTTCCTTCATTACAATGACTCGTGGAGTTGTAAATATGTGGAGGTTTCTCCAGCTTGGGCTCGGAAACACTCGCAGCCACTCACTGGGAGCAGTTTTAGCTTTAGCAGATAGAGGGGTCATGGGCTGACAATTCATACTGGATTCATAAGAGCAGCAATATAATGCCTGACTCAGCCAATAACACTTCATACATTTGATTTTTTTTTTTACAATACCAAACACACGCAAATGTACATGTGCATAGACTCAATAGACTCACAGACACACACACACAATGTGTAAATTCGTCTTGATAGCTTTTCCACATAATGAAACATGTACATATAGACAAACAGACATACGCACGTACACACAAACAGCCAATTCTTATAGGTTCACACTTCACAGACTTCCTGTGTGTGTGTGTGTGTGTGTGTGTGTGTGTGTGGGGTGGGGGGTACGATGCCAGTTCTCTTCAGTGCTCATTAGAGACGTCATTGAGCCATAAAGGTTATTATTATGACTATGGCGCAGAAAACAGCTCTTTTAGTAAAACCTCACTTTTGGAATCAGCGTTACATTTGTAGTTCGGGTGAGGTTAAAGAGAGACATGGAAACAAATACACGGGAACAGACGACCAAAAACACATCTTCAGCAAATCCACCATTTGAGAGCTTTCCCTTCGCTAACAAGTCCCTACTGTGCTTGATGGTGCTTTAGTCTAAGGTCAAAGACATGCCACGTACAGACCTACTGAATGTAATATTAGTCTAGTACCTTCACTGAGTCAGTCCAAACGAATGTCAGTACAGACGATATACAAGAAAGAAAGAAAGTAAGCTGTTCAAATGTCACATTCACAGCCTTATCTGTAGGTACAGATTTTGTTCCAGCTGTTTTGTGATGTTGTTTATGAGAGTAAGAGTCAACAGCTATGTTAGCGGCTCTGCGATTCTGTACTTATGTGCGTTGAGCTAAATGCTAATTTGAGCTCAGTGTCATGATGCTACCATGCTCTGATGTTCAGCAGGTAGGATGCTTTCCATGTTCACCATCTTAGTTGAGCATGTTAGCATGCTAACAGTTGCTAATTAGCACTAAACACAAAGCACAGCTGATGCTAATGAGGTACAATTTATCCTCTGAGGGAATGTGAGTACCACATTTCACAGCAATCCAACAAATAGTTGACAACAGGGATGTGGCTCAAAAACCACAAATGTCAACTTTGTGGTGGCGCTAGAGGAACAGTCAGGGGGTCACCAATGTCTTTGGGACACGTCTTCTGTGAACAGCAAATGTCTGTACAAAGGTTTGTACCAATCCATTTAGTAAACGTGTAACGCTGAGATATTTCACACGGTAAGTGAGGACTTTGATCTGCTGCTGGCACAACATGTTTCAATGTTGTAATGTTCAATAAAAGGCTGCTGATTCAGTTCACATGATTGACTAAAACAATTACACATGCATTGTGTTCAAAATGTGCTGGCTGCGGTGCTGTGGCTGTTGTGCTGAGATGATGTCTTCTATTTTTGCCACAACAACTGTGTGTTTTTGTTTGTATTATGTATTATAAAGCAAATCTTTTGTTACTGTTGAGAAACAACCCAAAACATGTAGAGGAAAACCGCAGCTTCTTTTTGAAACCTCCGAAATTAAACTTTTATGATAAAAGCACTCAGAGACACTCCTTACTCTTGCCGTTTTGAAAGTGTGTTGGTTGATAACTTCACTTGCACTGCATCCTTAAAAATGCAGCATGCGTGTACATTTTAGGCTTTTATTTGGAATTCCCCCTCCCCCGAGTACTTTAGGTTTTTCCAGTACTATCAAACTAATCTACAGCAGTTTAGCTTATAAGCAAGCAAAGCAAGGATTTCAATCTGCAAGGTCTGAATTTACTGCTGAGGCTCCTTGAGGGTTTCTTGTTCCAGTTATCTGTACTGGGAGGTGCCCAGTTGATAAACCCAAAAGATTCACTTGTTCTCACCAACCACCCTTTCCGCTAACATGCGAGCCACTGGCTCTCATTCCAGTTTAACAAAACAGAGGAGAGTCAAATCAGACACTTACTGTTAGTAAACTGTCAGGTACACGAGCCTCCAGTGGTCATTCACCATTGTTGTGCCTTCATGTTAATGCACGTGTGGGAGCGGGATACGTAGGTTTCCGTGTGTGTGTGTGTTTGTGTTTGTGTGTCTGACCATGTGTGTTTTTACATGCTATTTTAGTATGATCCTAATGGCTTTACAGAGTGCCAGGCATTTTAACAGAGCCAGGGAGAGGCTTGTAAAACACACACACACTCACCACAAGACAGAGGAGAGAGGCTGGCACACTGGAACATGGTAGTCTGGAGGGAGTCTGTGTGTGTGAGTGTGTGTGCATTAAGAGGGTCAGTCAGGGTGATGGTGACACATGATGAAGGAAAACGAGAACGCGAATGAAAGACAGGCAGTGTGTGTCTGCGATTGTGTGTAGGCAGGGTCGGGGGCTAAAGCAGACACATGGCGCCAAGTGGCACTGCCTGGGTATGGGTGGGTTTGGACAGAGAGGGAAGGAGAGGCAAAAAGATTCAAACTGTGATGTTGTTACGGGAAACATGTCTCCAAAAGTGGCCAAAAAATAAAAAAAATGCTCACTACGGTAATAAAAACTCACTAGCTCTCACACGTACACTGACACGGAGCAAGTGAGAGTAAAATGTAATGGCGATGGAGGCACTTTAGAGGTTCAACACGAGAAAGATGAATGGTCTTCCTTAGGAGAAAGAAAACACAAAGGCCCGAAGAAAGAAGGAACTCGAGACAGTGATGGCAGAAATGGAAAACGTGAGGAAGAGGAGAGAAGAGAGTTTTCACCCAAAAACCAAAACCTCAGAAGAAAAGAAGTGTCCTTGTTACTCTGCAAGTATAGCAATTAACTGCCTTTTTTCCACCCAGCTCTGACCAAACAAATGAATGAGCGGTCTCTAAAATTACTCTTTTTGGGTTTTTTCTCTAATTTAGCATTTTAGGATCATCACACATGCTAAAAGGAGTCTTTATGCCATACATTTAGGCAACGACTAACGATGAAAAACTTGGCATTGAAGGCGCATCCAGTGACTTTGTGTCTTAAACCATTTTTACTAGCAGTTTTTGTTGCTGTTTGTGTGATTGTTACCAAAACATACGATGATAGTCTTTTAGATAGTTTAATTCGTGTTCCTACCTTTCATGCATTCACTGCTTTCCTTCAGCTCCATCCAGTAACAAAATCAAGGTGCAGATACTGACAACGTACTTGAGAGTATTGATCACGATATATGCCGTTATGCTACGTCATGTTGCGTGGTAACGCAGCGCAGGCTTTTTAAAAAAAATCAGTTTGCACTAACAACTGCAGTAGAAACACTTACGCGAAACCCCTCTTGCGGTCATTTGACTTTGGCACTGGAGAGCACAGTTCACGTCTCGTCTCATAATAAAAGTCAACATTGATTTAGTTTATTCCCTAACCATAACCAAGTAGTGTGCTAAATTTAACCATCCCTTAACCATAGATAGTAATACATTTCAAATCAGAGTGATAAGAGTTGTCTTGTAGCACACACATGGACAACATTACTCAAAAGCCTGAATCAAATGTGAACAAGACAACGCAACAATTGAAAACACTGTAGTCCGTCATGTCTTCAAAAAGTTAAGCAGTAATGTAAAGTATATAAGTGAGTTGTGAATCAACTCAATCAATCAATTGGTTAGAACAGTTGTAAATGTGTCTTGGACGTGGCCATGGCCACAGTTTGTTTTAAATGTATTTCTCAGTATTTCTTTATAAAGAAATAGTATGTTTTTATAAATATAAAGGTAGGAATAAAATACAGCAGGATAGTTGGTTGGCCGTCTCAAAGCATTCAATCTTATTAAGCTTTCACAGCGGCCCACACAATCAGCTTGAATTCTGAGTGTTTTTCTTTTAAAAAGTGTGGATCTCCAGCCACTGGACCACAGATGACTGTCTGCATTTCGTTTTGTGTGAAAACAGGCTGATGATGAAAAATACTTACAGTCACTCTCTGTTCTCTGTGCCTTAAATGTACACAGTGATTAAACGACGAGTTAATTCAGCATATTCAAAGTTTATTTAAAGTGACACTACACCATGCTGTGCCATATCTGAAGCACTCATGCTAAACAGAGACATTTCCCAGCATCAAGACATACAATAGGGCTTTCATGAGGACTGTAGGAAACTAGTCCTGCTGTACCCTAACCACACACTCTGTCACATTGCTCTGCGAGTGTGTGTGTGTGTCTAAAGTTACCGTTTTTCAATGTATACCACATGTAGCGATCACGTATCGCCTGATATGTTTTCAATATGGAGAAAAAGACAGACAGAGAGAGAGACAAGGGAAGCCATAGACAGCCACAAAATTTTAAAATGTAATAATGTACTGTTTAAATTCAATATCTGAACTGAACTGGTTACCCTGACAACGGCGCGGCATCGAAGCAAGCAGGTTAGCAAGCCTTTCCCCATCTTTCCCTAAGCCTCACCTTCTCTTTCTTTGTCCTCATTTCGCTTTTCTTTGCTCTCCTCCCACTCTCAGATGACAACTCTTATGACGGTTAAATTAAATATACTCTTCTCTCCCCTCCTCGCTCCATACATGAACCAACCCTCCTCCTGCTGCCAAAAGCTTGAAGCAGAGTTTACCCCCATGTAAAATAAAACGTCTGAAACAGTATTTGTTCTGCAGCCAGGAGCTTGTCGTCAGGTGACTCGCTGGAGTAAATCTTTTCAATAATGTCAACGGCAGCGCCAAAAACCTGCCAGTGTGTGCCCAACTCCTACACACACACACACACACACACACAGCGAGGACAACCACACAAACTCACAGACGTCATCACATATGAACAAAAGCAAGCACACAGAAACAGTTGCTGATTTTAAGAATTGATAAATTAGGAGTGACATAATGTCCTAACTTTCTTTCCAAGATTTTTTTTTTTTTTATAAATAGAGCATATTTATACAAACACACACACACACACAGTTGTAACTGAGGGCTGACAAATATCTTCACTTTGCATGATGCACACAAACACACACAATAAATGTTCTCACCTGTTCCTGCGTCATGCTGTGCAGCTGCGTATGCCAGGAGGCGGAGTCAGAGCGGTGATAGGCGGGGGGCGGGGCGAAGTCCTGCAATATGATTGGGTCTCGCTCCTGACACAGCGAGGTCAGGTGACTGATGTACAGCTTCAGTTTGCTGCGATTCTGATTGAGATCCAGGAGAGGAGCGAGAATCTGAAGGAGGAAGGTCGAGATAGGGGACAAAAACAAGACGGATTCATTTTATTGTCCACAAAGTATAACAACAAAACATATCAATACTGCCCATGATAACTGTTTAAAAGATTTTTTACCAGAAAAGAAACACATAGAAAGTCTTACCAGAGAGCGACAGAGAGCGAGAAAAGTGGTCTGAGAGCAGTGGATGCTGTTAGTTATGGTTATTATTCTATTCTTGGTCACTAATTACAATGTACTGATTGGATGTGAGTATACAGAAATCTGTGCACTCTATTTAATTACATACACGCTTTTGGTTACACATCATAAAGGGCAAACAGAGAATGAAAGAACACATCTAATTAACTCCAATGCAAACCACCTGTTTCTTTGTATTTACATGTGACTGGCTGAAATCACTCATTCACTCATCCCTTTATAACAGTCACTCAATAGTTTACTCGTTATTGAGCTGAAACTTGAGATTTCGGACACGTATGAATCGTCGTCATTTTGCGTCATCGCTGACGCATTTCATCGTGGGCATGTTAGTCGAAAGTAGTGTACATGCCATGGACCCAGAATTGAGATGGTAAAATAAAATGGCAGACAGTAAATATAGTGCACTATATAGGCAATAGGGAGTCATTTCCTTCCAGCAGCTTAGCCAGGTCAGCAGCGCTCCGTTTAGCTCATTGTATGAACAACATGCAACACAGAAGAGGTTAATGGAGACTGAAAATGACAGCATGGCTGATTCAAACATGTAGGGTGAGGCAAGATGAAAACAGACGTGGAAATGGAAAGATGACAGAGGCTGGGATGTTCTCTTGGCGCATTTGAGAAACCTGAATACTGCGAGAAATTAGTGCTTAGTCTGATTACTCTTGAACCCCCTGGTTAAATGCAGTAATCAAATTTCCCGACTAGCATATTTCTTCCATATTTTATCTGAGGAACCCATTTACCAATGTGACCTTAATTTAAAATACATTTCAAAATAAACTTTTAAGGCACACGATTAATCGTATATTTAGCTGTGTTAACTACATTTCTCTGTTGCTTCTGACCCGAGGAAGGAAGCCGGGTATTGTGTTTACATGATCATTCATCTTTGCTGCTGAAAGTCTGGGATTTTGTTTTTTAAATAAATGCAGTAACTGTTTCTAACAAGTGAATAAAATGACTAAAGTGAGAGACATCAATGTGTCTAAAAATGGCCAAAATTGGAAAACAATTATTTCCTTGTATGCACCATGACATTTGTTCTTTTGATCATGAGACCGGTTTGTGTAGGACTTAAAACATGTCCACAAACACACACACGCACATATAATACACTGCACCTATGTGGAAGAAACTTGTCCTTTTATACAACAGAGACAAAGACCAAAAACTGCACACTTATTGGGGAATAATCTTGTTTTCAGCACTGATTGTAACTGCAGTCAACTCACTGCAATGTATCACCGTTACACTATTTAATTTCTCATTTGTTTATAGAGAGTTGAGCCAGACTACAATCCACAGTTAACTGCTTTTTATAAATCTGAGAGAGGAACAAATCGGATTCCCTGGTTTAACAGCAACATTTGCTTCACAGTGGCCATGGCCAATGTGTGTGTGTGTGTGTGTGTGTGTGTGTATGTGTGTGGGAATGAAGAACTAAACAGTTACACACATATTTTAGGGGTGCAAGACAAGACCCCCCAAAAAGACACACAAACAAAAAGACAGATAAGACATACAGACACATACGCTATTCCCCTGAGGGAATAGAAGGATTTAAGTGCAGAGGAAGCATGTTAAGAGGGCTGATATAGAGAGTGTGTGTGTTGGTAAAGTATATTCAATCCCAGCGGTATCTGTCCACACCCTCAACTCCATGCTAATCATCACTCAGCACACACACACTCAAGAGTTTCGACAGCAGGATTCACTCTCTCTCTGTCATTTCAGCTCTTTAATCTGATTCTCTCTCTACCGTTTAGATAAAACAATTGCAAATATCCATGCGATGTCACCTCAGGTACTGACTTGCCTTTTATTCTCGATGCATTTAATTTAGACAGAGTGCAGCATGTAGTCTGGAGGTTTTCACTCAGTATGAATGATGTCAATTTTATACAGAATACTTGTTTCTGATTTGTCTGCAGCTGTTTGTTAAAACTGTATCAGGACAACCTAAGTATAGTTTTGGTCAGCAGTTTAAACACTGCTCCAAATGATTGTGTAAGGGATGTTAAACTGCATGTAACCATAGCAACCATACTTATGCTCCATGCCACATCAGCTCAGTGGTTAAACTTGTGGAGTTCTACACTTCCATCTTGTCCATTTTTTAAAAAGAAATATGTGGACACCTTGTCATACATTGTTGCTCACATGCTGTATATACTGCAACGATGCTGTCTCATCGTTTGCATGTTGTCTTTAAAACAACTGATGTGATCCCAGACACACTGCCTTAACATATTTTCTAAATCTGAAAGCCAGCCTCGGCTGTCAGAACAGCTGAAAAAACAAACTGCCACTAGGCAGATGCAAGGACATTGATAATGTCTGAATAAAACATCACATATAAAACTCTACATATATATATCCAACATTCATTATTCAACAACTATTCAACAATGTGTTTGAGGATCCTGGTAACCAAATGAAAGAACTAGATGTGGGTGTTTTTTTTGGGAGGGAGGGGGGGAAGAAATCTTATTGCACTCTCTTCTCCAGCAGCATCACTGCAACAATGAAAGCTGACAGTAAATCAAAGTAACTGTCACTTCTGATTCTGTGTCCTTACCTTATTTACTGCAAACACAACACACACACACACACACACACACACACACACACACACACACACACACACACACACACACACACACACACACACCAACAACTCCTATGGTGATACCTCTCAAACTGCCCTAATTAGACAAAGGACATCCGGCATGCTACCTCCAACCTGTGCAGGACCTCCAGCGGTTAAGATGCCATAGCTGGCATACCTGAGCACATTGTCAGGCACCTAAACCCTTGAGAGTCTGGCTGGTTAACTCTTGAGTCTTTGACCATATTAGGTTGGGTGGCCATTAAGCTCACCTCGAGTGGAGGGAAGTCGCCACATTGCTGCCTGTGACTTCCTGCTGCATCCCCACTCCTGAACATGATTACTAGACATGTCAGTCACTGCCCTGGCCAAAACACCCACACTTGACTTACATAAAGGATTTAATGGCAGCCCTTAAGAAATGTAGTGTCAAATATGTCCGTATTGCAAAGTCATGCAACATGGGTCATGCTTTTATTCATAGTGAGTTACTTTCTTTCAACCTTTTCAGTTCTTTATTTGGTGTGGCTGATTTGTGATTTTGGGCTACATGAATAACTCGAGCCCTGCGATTGACTGGCGACCAGTCCAGGGTGTTTCCTGCCTCTCGCCCAAATGTTAGCTGGGATAGGCTCCAGCCCCCCCTGCGACCCTTCGGGATAAGCAGTATGGATAATGAATGAATGAATGAATGAATTTCACAAACTCAAATGTCTGACAAGCTACTTAAAGACACAATGACATATGAAACAACTGATTTCGCCTTGTTATCTAATCTAGAAATTAAAAAATAAATAAAAATTATATCTCCAGAAATATATAGTTTCAAGGTTAACAAACTGCTCAGGGGATGTGAGAGAAACAATGTGATTTATTAACATAGCTAAAATACACAATATGGTTTATGGTGTATCACTAAACTGTATCATTGCCCATAAAAATGTGGAAATTCCCAATGCACTAAACTGCATCAGGACTGGCAGATTGGTTATTATTTTAATAAGAAATTGTCAATTGAATTAACTTCACAAAATGTCCACATTACAGGGATTAGAACAACTTTAAATTCAAATTAAAGGACAGATGCGAAAGGGTCAACTGTAAATTGATTTTGGAACTTGTCAGGGTAATCAATATGAATCGAGACGTTGAGATTAGAATATTTTGTGTGTTGAAAAAATGAGACAAGATTGCAAATTTTGCTGCTTTGTACTAAAAGGTGTACTAAAATGTGCAAAAAAAAAAACTGTCAAACATTGAAAACCCTGATATAGAGAATCTGGAAACAACCTCCACCCAACTCTGAAAGGGAAGGTAGCCCAAGACCCCAAGCTGCCAACTTGCGAGTTTAACCCTAGCTGTCCATGCATTGTGATCCAAATAAAAACCCTATGAATGCAAATGCAACTGCAACATTTCTGCTCATTCCTTCTCTCATTTCTGCCAGCTGCCGGACGGTTGCAGTGCTTCAGACTGTGTGCCTGGGGTGCCTCATCTGTCCTGTTGTTCCATGGAAAGACTCTACCTGCTGATGGGCAGAGAGCTGGAGGAGCTGGAGGAGGTGCCCGCAGGAAATGTACTGGGTAAATATGTCTGTTTCTTCTTTCTGGTTATTGCATTACTGTAGCAATTCCCTGCTGTATTGGACAGAGTTGTAATCTCAAAGTTTCAGATTTTGGAATCGAGTGAGCAGTCAAAACATTTGATTTCCAGTCTTGTAACTTAAGTAGAGGGTGATAAATGAGTCTGTGGTCTTTCACATGTTTGACCGTATCTAGTGTATCACGTGGTATAGAGTTGTCAAATAGGTGAAATTATTTTCCAAGAGAGGCTATGTGAGGAGATCCGTGGTTATCCACATCTTTATAATTTGTCTTTAATGGAGTACAAAGACAAAAATGCTGTCACCAGCTTGCCATCGTGTTTTCTAGTACGGCTATGTGGAACACGACTTTGTACCCAGACCCCTGGTTGTAGTATGTATAGAAGCGTGTGAGCATCCTCTGTCCACATGCAAGGCCACAGCTATCTGCATCCGTAGTGAATTATATTTAGTCTCAAAAAAGTCTATTGTTAGATAGATCAGACTGATTTATAGTACTACCACTATCTGACATGTGTTTCTCTTCTGCATACTTCATTTTTCAAACTTGTGACCTAAAATGGACTCAAACCCAGATGCTTCCTAGATTGATGATGTTCAGGCTAAATGTTTGCAGTCTTTCACTGACAATCACACGCACCCTTTCTATGTGCATTCTTTATGTGGCTCAGTGGTCCCTGTAGACGTCTCTGTTGGCTGGCTGTTTATTCCACTGACCATGCTTTTCTTTTTTCTCAAACAGAAACATACAACAACCTCTTTCGCTAGTCTACATTTAGAAACATATTACAGGCTCTAGCCTCAGTAGTTCACAACTGTATAAAGATGTATTTTGTGTAATGTGTGTATATTCTTTTTGAGTCATTTTCTGGCCAAGTAGTTCAAGTGTAGCTGGGCTACTGTTTAATACAGACTATTTCAGTCAGAAGTCTCTTCCCCTTAAGCTATGTCATAATTTGTACATAAGGCAAAGATCTATTTCTCACACGCACACACAGGGTTTGTTTTGATGATGAGACGAGGCTGAAGAGCCTTGCTAACTGTGGATGAGGAGTTAATGTGGAGGTATGGCAGGAATTTTGCAAAATTGCAAGCTTGACCTGAACTGCTGAAGTACAAATCTCCGTTCTCCGACTGGATTACTTTACTTGATCAAGAGATGGATTATTTTTTTTTGCTTTCCAAAAAGAAAAATGGTGTAAAGGCATGAGGTAAGCTGACAAGTGATGTTAATGTATGATGCCTCCAGGATTCAAGGCGGCTAATTTTGGGTTAGCTAGATGTGGTGACCATGGAATAATATGTTGGCTGGTTGTGTGGTTGGTTAGTGTTCCGTGTTGCTGTCAAGGATGCGGCTAACGTTACTGTTGTGCTCATTTACCTGAGCTTCACTATTTGTGTAGATTGTAATGTAGCTGGCTGGATTTGTCTTGAGATATTATGAAATGGGATTTAGGAGTGAAGACGAGCACTTCTCCTTTTGTTGCTGTGTTGACTTTAATGTTACACTTGATTGGCATTGAATCAGCTGCTTGGCGGTAATATTAATAACTTTGTTATAAAATTAATGTTACTAAATGCTAGCGTAGCTAACATTAAACCAATATTTGCTGGTTATAACGTATCTGTTTAGCTAACTGATCAATTCTGTTGAGAGCAATCAATAACTTAGAACTCAGCTGGTCTGTTACTCGGTTGCTAACGGTGTGGAGTGATGCCAGCCTCCCTGGTCTCTTTGGTCCTTCTAGTAAAGCACTTACGTGTTGCACAACTGACAAACATAGTTACTGCTCATAGATGGCAATTGTAAACAATACGCAGGTAAGATGGCAGATGGTTTTCCCATGAGATATGAGATAATGTTGCATTTAGTGTTTTATATCTGTGCCATAACAATGATTGGCATGGGCCCAAATCCAGATTTAGGCTAAAAGGCTTAAAATGCATTTTACTATCTCTGTCCTTTGGTTTACATCCAGAATCAGGTAGGCAGGATCAGGCAAACGGAACAAGTTAAGGGCATGTTGAGTATAATTGGGCTTTAACATTGATCAAGAGGCAAATTTCGATTAATTTGCATACATTTGTGTGCTGTTGTGTTTGTGCAGCCCGTGTTTATTCGCCACAATGAACCAATGTACGACTGCAAAGACATTAGCTGTAGCCAGCTACAAATGCAATGCCCCTTTACCGTATTTTAGAGCTGGAACAACAATAGATCACTTGATAAACAGGAAATGAATCAGCAACTATACTTATTCATAAAATAATCTTCAGATTAATTAATAATAAAAAATAATCATTAGTTGCAGGCGTACAGTGTTAAAGGCCAGTTCAGACCAAAGACCTGCCACAAGACCTGCATTTACTGAGTGTAACCTGTCAGTTCACATCACTGTGAGGTGTGATGAGGAGAGTCGATAGAAACGACTCGCATGAATGAGGATGATCATAGTGAGTTACTTACTACAGTTGCATTTTTAGTGTTGATGAAATAGTGAAAATGCAAAAAGACCAGAGCGTCGAGATTACCAGCTGACTTTGGCTACGAGCAGATTGGCTGTTGAAACACGTCACATGCCTTACGTCCTAAAAACCAGCCACTGGCAATTTGACAAGCTGAGTCGGGCGGGCCAATTCACACCGCTGCGACTTTTCCCTGCAACGCTCTAAAACGGGTTTGTTTCACTGCAAATCTTTGGTCTGAACTTGAGCTTTAAGTGTCGCTCTCTATTTTTTGATCCTATCTCCTTAAGTTCATTAAGTGAAATAATAAAGTATTGTACATCATCTTGGCCATAATTCTTGTACAATATTGGTATCGGCCTCAAAAATCCACTTTTATTCAGGTTCTGCTTTGCATGAGATTGACCCACCTCTAAAATGTATGTTCAGTCTGAACGCATACAGGTGTACTCTATTGCAAGTTTGTATTTGTGTATTCTTGTGTACCATACATAATGTGGCATGTGGTGGTTGTTACTTTGTGCAGTATTGATATGACCTCACATTAATGTCCCTGGGCAGTCTGAGCAGAGTGCTGCAAATGCTGAAGGAACGTCTGACTGTGTGATATCATCCAGCGAGACTCGTGAATTATGAAGGAGCTGCGCATTAGGACATTGACGCGCAGTCATCAGCTGGTGTGGGCAGAATGCACAGTAGGAACAAGTTATCAATAAGATGATCCACCCTTGAGCGAGCATTGCGGATCTCTTTGCTCCTTATTTAGGTTGGACTGTCAGCTCACAGATGGGCTGTGAATGGATTTTCGGAATGGCCAACACAACACGGAGCCTGGAGAGTTCTTTGGCTGGTTGCACAGATGTACTTAATCTACGGCTTAGATCTAACACGGTCCTCCTTTTTGACTCTTTTAAGTACAATTCATTTGCTGTGTAATGCTATGGGAATAATAATCCTGTGTTTGATTTTGGTTGGAGATGGGAAGCACCAATATGTCAATAACGTCGTGAGTATTTGAGGTACTAAATAGGAAAAACATGGACCCCTTCAGCTCTCAGCCACCAGAAACCTTGAATTGTACATGTTTTTCCAGCTAATGTTCATGTGTAATGAAACTGTGTCATTATGTTGACAAACTACAGTCTTTTAAAAGTAATATGTTGGCATCATATTGGGACCAGGAATTGATAGAACATACCCACCCTTTCGTGTAGGAAATCTGGCTCGAGGGCCTGTTTTTTTTGCCATCCTAAGCTCAACGTGTTGTTTTTGTTTAGTTTTTTTGGTCAAAAGTGTTTCATGTTTTATTTATTTTATTTTATTTAGAGGAAGCATTTAAGAGAAGTAAAAAAAAAAAAATTTGCAACAGTTGCTAATTTCAACCTTCCCTTTCCCTCTGGTGATGGTTCACATTTGTTGGCAGTAACTTTTCTCCAGCTGTTGGAGGTTTTAAATCATCAAGGAAGCATAAAAGGCATTTGAAGGCAGCAGTCCTAGCTCAGTCCACCCCTTTTTCCATTCTCAGTGTTGCTCTTGTTTGTCACATCAAAATTAACGTACAATAGTTTTCTACAATCTATTAAACTAAGGTCATGGTAAACATTACCTGTTAACATTGTCCTTGTGAGCATGTTAGAATACTGACATTAGCATTTAGCTTTAAGTCTATGTACAGTCCTACAGTTTCTTGGTGTTGTTTCTGACAAAGCCTTAATAGATCAGAATGGAAATTAACAACATATTTACTAAATAAAAAACCTGGCAAAGCATCTCAAAGGAGGAAACTCAGAATTTGGTTCCAGACTTCAGACTGCAAAGTATTTTTAACCAAGTGTTAAAAATAATCCTTATATTTATAATTGTTAGTTTGTCCAATTACTTTTGAGCTTCTGAAAATGGGGGACTTTGATTAAAAATGGCTGTAATTCCTAAACGGTTAATGTGATATTTTTGTCAAACCCCTTGAATTAAAGCTCAAAGTCAACTCTTCAATCACATCTTGATTGCTTCTTTTCAAATCCATTGTGATGGTGTACACAGGCAAAAGTACAAAACTTATGTCACTGTTCAAATACTTATGGCCCTAACTGTATATAGTCCATTTCACACATTCAATCTATCCCTGAAATGTTCAGGAACAATTTGAATGAAAGTAGTAACATTGCAGGGACAAGCACGTAAAGGGTTACGTCCGTCTGGCGAAAGACATGTTCACGTTCCCCTGCTGACGTATTTGGATCCGTGACTTGTTTATGGTTGCCTTGCCAATGCTTTTGCATGTAATTTGATAACTGAATTTTAAAAACAAGAACATTGGCACCGGACAAAATCAGCTCCTCGCCCTCCATGTTCCTGAAAATAATAAGAGACATCTTCCGCCACATACACGTACGTCCGGCCTTGCCCCGTCTTCTTCTTCTTCTTTTTGCGTTGTATGAGGGTTGGTATCCATAAGTGTTGCATTACCACCATCTGCAAAGACCTAGTGCCTTGCCCCATCTATTCCGGGATTGCCGTGGCATGAAAAGGCAATGTTCCTGAATGTAGATGTGAATAAAATCACTAGCGGTGCCTGAAATGTTAACCCAGTAATGTCCCAGGAACTTTGTGTGAAAGAGGCTTTAGTGGCATGAATGAGTGTCATTTTTGAAATTTGAAGTCTCTAACTTCAATATTGCTATCACCCCCCCCATACCTACATATATTGTGATATGCGCAACACTCAGTAAATGCAGCTAATTGTGGGAGGATGTGTGTTCACCACAGATTGATACAGTTTAAAGGCGCCAGAGGGAGGAGGTTCTCTTCATTTTTCTTTTTATCTCTAATGATTAGTAATGATGAAGTAAGACACAGTCAGCTTTTTCCCCAAGGGATCTCGGTGCATTCCACTAAGAAGCTTGATGACTAAGCAGAAAGTTGAACTAGTGGCAGGCAGTTTGAAAACAACTTCTGCCTTAAGCACATCCACAAAAACGCACTCAGTCTTTCTCTGTGTGTCTGGGGCAAGTGGGAGCCATCATTCCTGTCCCGTTAGTGGACTGCGGGCAGGGAGGAAGTTGCCAATGGAGCACCAGTGTGTAAACCCCACCAGGCTTGGCCTTGATTAGACCCCCATTATTATCTGACGGCTGGAGCAAGTAATTGTAGAGGGAGAGAACTACACGCACACAACTTTCTCACACAAATATACACACACCGGAACATTTGATGTCGGAAAACATAATTTTCTAGTCAACCACATGTTGGCACGCTGCGCAGGCTGCATGGAAAAGCGCTATGTTTTTCTTTGTGTGTGTCTGCAAGTCAGTGTGTCAAGAGAGTGCACGTAGGAGTGAGACTCCCTCCACTACAGCTGTTTTAAATTAATATAAAAAAAGACATATACACACACACACATGCAGAGGCCGACAGACAAAGGAAAGGCAGCTGCTGTACTGTATGTACTGTATTGTGCTGCCTTCCCTCCTTTGTTTCCTGCCAGCTGCTGGAAACGGCAGCCTCAGGAAATGAAGGTCCCCGTCATGTTCTGGCTCTCTGACAGTTCAGCTTTAAATCAAACCTGCAGCCTCAATCATTCTCTGGAGAAGGTTTTCAACTCCAGTGGCGTGCCCCAGGTTCCACCGAGCATCAGCAACATTTTGGTTGGTTAGGATGAGCTGTTATAAAGGTTTTCCTTACTGGGATTATTTAATCCAGCGAAGATGGCCTATTTTAAATGTTTTATAAAACATAAGTACATGTTTCAGTCCCGCAAAGGACCTTTGGGATGGCGACATGCATTGCTGTCTGCCACAGTGTCATTATTGATACTACCACCAGATGGCACCAAAGTACAACACATAGTGGTTTTAAAGCTGCACCAAATGATGTTTGTTATGGATCGATGGACGTAATGACTTTGTGTAATATTAAAGGAGTCGCTCATGAAGACAAACTCACAGGGAATTATTACCAGACATTGCAGCTCAGCTTTTTAACATCTTTTAGCTAATTGTTTGGTTAAAAGGACTCGAATATTGTACTTATATTCATCAGGCCAGAAACACGACTCCAAATAAATAGCAATGTTGGTCTGTGTCTCCTGGATATGTTCATAGACAACTGTTTGCTAACACTTTTGCAAAGTAACTTGATATGATTATATAATATGTCATTTGGGTTGTTAGTTTGTTCTGCTGCCCACAAGTGGCCAAAGAAATCCATTAATGCAACATATACAACAAATGGACACAAATTATGTAAAATATTCCTGACATCCCATGGTCCCAAAGTAAGGAATTTCTCAATACTACATAGTGCCTTCATATGCAAAATGTGATCAGTATTATGAATATATTTAATTTAATTTGACCATCTTAGTAAAAATCCTCACAAAAGAAAATCACAGAACTTAACTTGTAAGTACTGTTATGGGTTACAAATGGAGTTTGCTTGGCATTTGTAGGTCAGATTTCAATATAGAATTTGCTTAAAACATTGCTTCCTACAACTGCCAATACATGTTACTGATTAGATATATGTACTTAAAGACATCAGTGACCCTGCTCAGTCACAACTCCGAGGATCCATGTCTTTCTTTCTCTATATATATCATCTGCTCTCATTAACAGCTCCAGCAGGAGACTGACTAAAAGACTTTGTTTCTAAAAGCTTAACCACATCAAATCACAGTCTTCACGCTGAGATGCCTCTAGCTCACATTTTCAATTTGATCTCTCATAAACGATCACAGCATGGTGTCGCCTTACTCATCTTGTCTTTTTTAAGATGATCATTGGGAGTTGACTGGTTTGTCAGGTCTCTTCACATATGACGTGGCAGAATAACTTTAGAAGTTCTTCGCTTTACCCAGCGGTCTGGGTAAAATCAGAGGCCAGTCATTTTGTTTTTCTCTGTTGTCTTATTATGGAAGTATACAGATCTCATATTTACTTTATCAAATAGAACAGCAGTTATTTAATTATTTTTGCTTTTGGAAATGATCTGTGTGGGCAGTAGTGTAGTTTTGGACTGGATTTTATAGTTTGGGCTAGGCCTCTTACTTCCTATAAAGGGAAATATTAATTCTACAGCAATACATACATACAATGATATATTAGACAACAGTGCAGTATTTGACTTGGCATCTGATTTTCATTTAGATTTAGTCTTTTGACAAAAATGCACATTAGTTTTGTCATATTTTAGTTATCCGAGTAGTTGTAGTTTAATTTTAGTCAACAGAAACAAAAGACATTTTAGTCTAATTTCCATTATACATTTATCATGTAAGCTTTTCTATTCTTTTCATATTTGTCATGTATTTTAAATAGTTTAGAGACTACAGCTGTTGCCATCTTTAATGTTTACTGTTACCATGTGTTGGTCTTGTCTATTGTGAGGTTAGTGGGTAGTGGTATTTTTTCTGCTTCCTTTCTCATTTGTAGTGAGACTGTGGGTGGATTTAGTCTATAAATTACTTACTGTTAAGTGAGTCTTTGCTAACATTGCTGCCAGAGACGTAACAGGACAAACAGCTAGCAGCTTCAGCAACTTCTTAAGAAGAGAGAGTTTTGAGGGGCAGAGGATGCTGTTTTACCAACCAGCAAGCACAATGATAAATTGTAACACATTTGTGCATAGTTTTTGTTATCAAAGGTTACTTTTAATGTAGTTTTTGTCTCGTCTTCAACTCGGACAAAATGTTGTCAATGAATAGTTTTCATCATAGTTTTTGTCGACACTGATGTTCTTCCAACTCTGTGGCAGCAGTTTTGGGGAAGGCCATTTCCTGTCACGAAGCTGCAATTTCAGTTCTGCAAAGACGCATGTAAACATCTCTATAGAGCTTTGTTGATGAAGGTGTCATTGTTAACACTTGGTTGCAGAGGCTCACAGAGAAGCCGATGCACAGACCTCCCAAACCTCGGTGATGCATGATGTGGCCCTGCATGTCAAACAAGCTGATTGGCTGATCCCACTTCCTGTTGCGTGGCAAGTTTCACAAAATCTTGCGTCTGAATGGGAGCAAATCTTTGCCATGGTTTTGGAATGACATGTTCACTTTAGTCTGTGTTCACATAAGTTTGGCCATTTAGTGTGTTTTGAAAAATACATTTAAATTAAACTGCACTACAGATGGCAGAAGAGCAGTAAGAACCACCTCTTAAAGTCGGCATTGTGAGTAAATACACAAACGCTGTTGATGCATGCTTATGACATGCCTACAAGGGAACCCGAAGACAATAATCCATTATTTTGGCAGAGTAAATGTAATGGCTACATAGCTTAATCCAGGTATTTTACAAAAAACAGCCTGTCCAAGAGCAGTAACACCACATCCTGTCTGCCCTCGATCCCTGCTCTTCTTTCAGCCTGTCCAACCAGGAAATGCAACACCAAACACTCGTCTGGCAACGGCTTGAATGTAACGGACGTTCATGTAAAAGTCCTGCACTCCCTTTCAGTTCAAGAGCTTGTAGTCCAGATGTGTGTTCAAGTGAACAGACTTATTTTGACTCTTAAGATGTGATTCAATAAATTGGCAGATCTTTGAACAGTTTGGTGTAATATTTCCCCATAAAAGGCAGAATGGCATATATTAGGGCTAACACACTCCGAGTGGAAACTCCAAGTGGAAACTCTCTGACAACCTTAACAAAAGTCCTTTGTGTAATTCTCTTCAGTGTTTTCGATTACGACCATACATCAAGCCAGCGCTGGGATTTATCTGTGATTGCAGCTGAGGGAGAGTATACAGCCAGCTCCACTGGTGTTTGATGGGTAGCTTAACAAGGCCAGCAGTTTGTCACAGGGGTTAAAGACGTGGGCAACATCAAAATCTGATCATCGGGGCCTAATGTGAAACAGCTGCCTGAAGAGACGCAGCCGCAGGCCGAGTCATCAAAGTCAGTCCTCGGGGAGGAAGAAAAAAGGAAAAGGAACTGAATAAAGATGTCTGAGTGCAATGAATGATGCTGATTCAACACTGCGCAACTTTATGAAAACATTTGTTTTGCATTAGGCTTCTCTCTCGGCGTGCCAGTGGTGACCAGCGATCTTTAGCAGAACACACCAACTGAATGATTTTACTGATGTCAACCACACAGAGGTGATGGCGGAGCCCAGCTGGGTTCATCTCAGTGCAGCGCAGATCAGATCATGAATAATAACACTGTCTCTTGCGGTGTTCCACGTCTCTGTAAAGTACACCCATGTACTCCATCACTGCAAAGTGTAGTTTTGCTTTTTAATCTTCTGTCTGGGAATTGTAGCGTTTAAAGATACAACTTGTGTTTTATTTTTGGAAACTTTAGCCTGGTTGAGTAAAACTCCTAGGTTTTTCTTCTTATAATAATAATTTTACATTTTGGTTTTGCTGTGTCACTTATGAACACATGATTGACATCAATTTCATTTCTGTTCTGTCATACATTTATTTACTTTTCCAGTTATGCTGAACCCAGTCTGCACGGTAATGAATTAATTTCATCTTTGTACAAAGATACTTTGGAACTATGTTGGTTAAGCCTAGTTTAACACAAAGACTGGTAGCAGGGCGAAACTGCTACATTCCGTCAAAAGCTAAAATACATTTAATTTATTATTTATATGCAGAAATAGCAAATTAATTGAAAGTTTTCTCTTGACCTTGGAAACAGTGGTTAACAAAACAGTCTCAACTCAAAGTCCACAGTCTTCATTAACATGTATTTTGCAATATTCAGCAAGTAATATTAGCTGGCTTGCTGTGCCTTGTGTTGTTGCATTTGCTTGATGTTGGGCCGTGTTAGCAAAGTTGTCGACAAGCTAGTTTTTGATCATGAGTCAAGTCAGCCCACGGAATCCAAATCCTCCACCTGGTCAACAAATGCACGTGTACAGCTGTCCATGAGGGTGAACTGCACTCTGAAACTGCAGGGACACCAAGTCACAAAAAGTATGTAAAAAAAAATTTACCTTTACATACATACAATGTTACTATAAATCAACGATGATCTGTCCAAGTGGCCAAAAGCTCCAGAATGAGCACGACATTTAGCTCATTTCAACTACGGGACCCGTTAAGTTCCTGTAACCTGAAACTGGTAGAGAATCAACTCCCAGATACATCGCTGTCATTTCAAAGCTTTTTGTTCTTTTAATAGAAAATATAATACAGCAATTTAGCTTCTGGTCACACGCTAACTACCCAAACGTTTACTGGCAAATGTAATTAAACTATTAACATACTCCCCAAAACTGCAGTTTACACAAACAAATGGATAACGGGGCAGCAAAACACACATGTTGGATATTCAGAATTAGAAAATTGAATATTTAGTCACTTATATTGAAACAATCCAGCGTTAATAATTACAGTGCTTGCTGTTTTGAGAACCAGATGTTGCCTTTCCTGGCCTGATTCTGATTTAAGGAGCAGTTGACATTGGATCTGTTTTATGACCAACAGCAGCTTTTGAAGTTGTTAGAAGGTATATTTTTTTCAAAACGTGAGACGGCCAAAACCTTTCCCCTGTAAAGGGGAGGTTCTCATCCTCAGCCCCTTAATTTCATTAGTGGTTTAACCAACATTCTCTCCTCAAATGTCCACACACATGCTAGAAATCTTGGTGTCAGTTTTGATTCTGCCCTAAACTTTACCAAACGTTCTCCAATAGTTCTTAGTAGCTTTTTTTTTTTAAGGTCTTTTAAAAACATTACATCTTTTCTCTCTCCTATAGCCCTCAGACTGTTTTTACAGTATCTTTCCACAACTTGATTCCTCTATCTCTGTTTATGAACGCTTCAGTCTGCTTTGTATCGGCTTCAAGTCTAAATACAATACTTGCATGCTCACGTGTAATGGAGTCATGCTAGTAAGGGGTCCTTGATGACTTTATCTTTTTCTTTATCTATCTTACAGGCTGATTTGCTCATGAAGGGACACCAATCCAAGGCCTAGAATTTTAATTCCTCTCCTATGTAGTCCTGTAATAGCATAACTTCTAATCTGTGAACCATTTACAATGGCTTGATTGTTTTATGTTTTGAGCGATTCAAGGTGCCTTCAGACTGCAACAAATATTATGTATGTTTATTGTATGTAAAACCATGTTCGCAATCTGTACGATATCAATTTGAGGCATGTCGTATAATGTGATGAAAGCTGAAACGTAGCGCTACAATGTTGATAGTACAAAGTGTACGAGATCAGGCAAGTCATTAGCTCGAGTCGTCGCTCTGCTCCGCTACAGCTGCAAGGTTTTATTTTGTGCAGGAGGAAAATTGATTGATTAGGAAAATATCACAGTTACGGAATGTCACACTGACCATTCTGTTTCATTTCATGTGTGTTTGTTGATGACACTGTCAGAAATTTTGCCAAATTTTGTTTCCAAAGCTTCAATTGGACATTGGTGGACATGTTTTGCATCTAGATCTAGGACCACTGGACTGACCACCACTTATTTCACCATGTTTCTCTCATATTTGTTGACTTCCATCTAGATGGGCCTATACCCAACTTTGGTTCAGCAGTGTTTGCCCAGTTTCACTGTTTTTCAATGTCACTGTTATTTACCACGGTGCTCCCAAAACATCTAAAGAGGCTTTTCCATCTCTGGTCTCTCCTTAGCCATAGCGGTGACCTCCACTATGCAAACAATAAACTAATGACTAGCATACCACTTTTTGGTCTATCTGCCAATGGCTGGTAACAGAAATTACCGTTATTTTTCCATAAAAGTGCCATAAAACGTATGGTCTTTAATCAATGCTATTTTCATACAATGAGTGCTGACCACAAACGAGCAGGTCCTATTTGTCGAGTACCTGCTGGCAAACGCTGCAGCTCATTGTATTGACGTTGCTGCTATCTCTCCTCGATTACCATTGAGCCGGGTAGTTAGCTAGATAAAGTAAGTGTAACCATAGGGACAGTGGACAGGGAGGGTCAACCAAAGAATTGCGATACAATTATTGATGGTTATGTGTTGCATGCCACCTTCAGTGTGCGATCGATGCAAAACGAAATGTGGTCAATCAGTTTATGTGTTGTGGGCATGAGAGTTTGTAGGGAAGTAGGCCCATTTCAGCAACCTGCCCATGATGGCTGTTCAGAAGTGTCCCACTGCCATAACGTTCTGGGTGGAACTCGCACTTAAGCTTTATGCTGTACACATGCATGGACCTATTTGCAGTGTACTGTTCATTAATATATTTGTCAGAAATCAGAAATGACTTGACTTTGATGTGAACAGAGATTGAAATGAGCCGAGTGTGTGTGTGTGTGTGTGTGTGTGTGGTAGAGGCAGTAAGAGTTTTCTGATGCTCCTGACTCATCTGTCTCTTCCTCAGTCGTCCTTGACACAGTTTCCAGTCCCAGCCGAGCCCTGCTGGGATCCCACAGCCATGAAACATTCTCCACCTCATCAGTCCTCCACTCTCCCCTCGGAAATTTATTGACCACCTCCTCCCTCACGTCCCCTGCTCTCCTCTCCTTTTTTTCTCCTCCACTGCTGTTTCCTTCACTGTCCCTCTCTTTCTGGCTCCCTTCCATTCTCTCACTGCCTTTTCTCCTGAAACTGAAACATGATCTCAGGTTTTTGAAGCTCACATTAACAAGTCAGTTTGAGCAATGATGTATAGATAGAGGAAAGGAAAAGAAGAGGGATTCCCCTTCATTTTAAACCTTCACAGTCACACCACATCATTTCCTTCATTTGCAGTTCCAGGACACCATTCTAAATTAGCAATGGGTTACCTCTTCCCACAGTTGGGCTCAATGTCTCTCTTTTTAGTGGCGTGTGTCATGAAAAGCTTTGAGAACCTGCGATAATTGTTTTTGAGTTGAAACCAGTGTAAAGTGTAGATCATCTGGATAAACTGTTGTTTATCATCAGACTACTCGTGCTTCTTGACCCATCTGACTTTATTGTAATGATGGGAACACGTTCCCAGATTTCAGATAGGACCTCTGTGCAATGTTATTATAACCGATAGAAATAATGTCCAGAACCCGTGATAAAAAATTGTAATAAGCCAGAATGTATCCTTTGTGGCTACTACTGATATTTTCATAATAACGATGTATCAAATGATAATGCTATATTCATTCATAATGCCGCCTAAGGTGTGTGTAGTGCTATTTTTGGTGTGAGCAAGGCTTTTGTAGCAGCCACACAGTGTGTTTCCAAAAGAAAAATCACGTTTTCATTTTGCACATCAAGTTTGCACAGGGCCTCGCACCCATCCTGTTCTGCTAGTAATTGTGGTACTACTAGTATGTCTAGTAATAGTAGAATAGTAGGTTTACTAATGGTAGTGAGTGAGTCTGATTGTGCTATTCTTGTCACAAAGTGCTCCTCTGTTAACCTTCTGCTGATCAGTGGGGGAAACTGCAGAGGCAGGCTCTAGGTGGGTCAGCTCTGAGCAGTGTAAAGTTAGAAAGTCACTGGCCTAAATAGACATCCAGCAGAGAGAGAGAGTGTGTGTGTGTGTGTGTCTTCCTCTGGCAGCTGACTGCAGGCAGGTGGCTGCAGAGCATGGCCGCACAGCCAACCTACATTTCCTGCTCGCCTCCATTGTGTCACCTGTTTACGGTCTCAGGCACTGATCCAGGACCTGGCTGACCTCGTCCCAGAGCATCACAGACATCTTCAGTGTGATCAGCCATAATAAGCATCTTCATCTCACCCTCTCACTCTGTCTTTGCTATTGTTCAGTGCTGGCTGCCTGCCCTCATTCTTTGTCTGAGCCATGTGTTACAGGCATGCTGGCTGCATTGACGTCGCCAATAGATGGCGTGAGTGAGGAGTAGAAGTGGGTGGCTGCTTCACTTGTTTGACTGCAATGATCCAGACAAAGAGTCCAGAGGAACAAAGGGAGTGGCAGTAACAGACACAGAGGAAGTTACACTGAGCAGGGACCAGTGTTGTACAGATGTGTGTGGAGCACTGAAGATGGAGTCATACCTAACATTATTACTGTAGCACAGTAGATCATTCATAGAACTGCCTGCACTAAACATTTAACAGTCTTGACTATGGCACAGAGAAGCCAAGATAAGAAGCACTTGAGGAGGGAAGGGTTCATGTCTGTTAAAGTGGAGGACAGTGGAATGTTCAATTGAATCATCATTGGATGTTTCAAATAGTTGATACCACACATATTAATAGATTCTTATTCATTTGGTAAATGGTAAATATCTAATGTAAATATAAGTATGACCCCTCTCAGATGGGGTACTTGTACTATTACTGACTTTATCTACTAAATCAAAGTCTTTGTGACATTCAAATATAGGTCTCCCTCGCTTTTATGTTCCATAATAGCCATGCTCAAACATGGAAGGAGAGTGCTGCAATGCTATTGCTGCAGGGCTGGTACCCTGTGCAGGAAGCTGCTCAGTAAAATATTGGTCTTACAGTCTGTGTAAAGGCAGTTCAGAGATTTGTTTCTAAACACATTATGCGTGTTAGACAATAATTGCTGCAAACGTGAAAAGACCGTGACCTATACTGAATTGTGTAGTTAGACGTTAAACTGTCTTTCACCATTTTTGTGTTAAGGATTTTTTTTAGCTGATGTCATGGCTCGATGATGCACAGGAACCATACTGAGCATGACCCCTCCCCTAACACTATACTATAAAACTAGAGCTTTTTGCTACTGGGTTAGCTCACTGAATGAGAGTCTATTGCTGAGCAGCGGCTCTCCCTCGTCCTTGATCTCAGTGTTACAGTAAAGTTATCCTCCAACACCTTCAGTGGACACACCCCCAGCGTTCAGAGCACTGCTAATTTTTTCACGGTTTTAAAACTTAATTTGATATACTTGGTGATTTTTTTTTTTTTAAATCATTCACATCTGACTGGGTGGTTGATAACACATTTTCCACATTTATTTTGCTTTACATGGATTTTAAGTATGTCAAAAATGTGTTCCATACATAAACTTTCCCTTAGGTTAGAACTTTGGCCTCCCAAGTTATTTAACATTCACACGCTAGTGTCATTATTCCAAGTGTCCACATCAAACACATCTGTATACACTGGAAAAAGTGTAATAACTACAGTGCTGAGAGATTTTTGCAGTTTTGCAGTTGAACGACTGCTCATCTGTGTGGCTTAATTAATGCCCTGCTTCTTACTACTATAATGGGCCCTATACATCCAATAATACAAATGAATATCAGATGTCTTTTAGATTAGATAGAATAGAAAATATGGCTGCCTATTTGCTGCCTGAGTCTTCAGTAACTCAAAATTGTCCAATTCACCGTATTTTGTGAATTGGACAACAAGAGATGATAAGTGCATTACAGTGCTCCCAGGGAAACTGACTCAGGAGCTCATTCAACCCATGAGACAAAGTCATCCTATATTTGAATTTTGATAAATCTTTTTAGTAATTAAATTTAACAGTGAATAGCTAATTAGTGTCACTGCAGAGTCCAGTCAGAAACGGAGGTAGGAAACGGGATCAAACTTAAAGTGTGAAACCTTAAAGCTGCTTAAAGCTTAAATGAAGTCTCTTTCTGAAAGTATGCAAAAGTAGTAGAACTTCAAAGTGGAGTAGGTTGGAGAGGGTGTGAAGATTCTTCCATTTACTTAGGGCAAAGCAACAACTTCAGCAGCAATGTGTCTTTTCGTGACCAGTCTCCTGGTTGAGCAATACACAGACCTCACTGTCAACAGTTTTAATTGGAACTGCTTTCCTCTGAAGAATTGGTCTCTATGAAACCTGCTCACAGTGAGGACTGTGGATTATCCACAATAACCAGGACATTGTTTCTGGAAAGGGATGTTGCTGTTATTTGTCAATGCTTTGAGTAGCACAAGTAGAGTTTTTTTTGTGTTAAATCATCAATATCGGTTCAATGTTTCAGTTAATCTATTGATTTGTCACTTGGGTTACACAAATAACACAAAGTGTGTGTGTGTGTGTGTGTGTGTGTGTGTGTGTGTGTGTGTGTGTGTGTGTGTGTGTGTGTGT
>JAVQJF010089056.1:0-70538 GCA_036023855.1 Gadopsis marmoratus
TACATATATATATATATATATATATATATATATATACATATATATATATATATATATGTATAAACAATGAAATACGACTGCTCTCCATCTCAGTAGCTCGCGTTTACTAGCTACGCTCCGCTGTACAGCAGTGGTTCTGCTGATCAGACAAAAGACACGGTGTACAAGTACAAGTACAATCCAACAACATCCCAGCTGTGCCGCACAGGGCAACTCATTCAAATGCAATGTGTGTCAGTTGAGACCCAACCCAACACTGAGTACTTCCCCCTGTTACTCAATAGTTTTATGTAATCATATAAAACTGATTTTTTTTAAATTTTTTTTTAAAGGTCATGCTGTGTTTTTTTTTTGTGTGTGGTTTCTGAACATCAGAACTCACCTACTGCGAGAGACTCGGCGAGAGATGCTTGAGCGAAGTGGCTTTAACGCCTTATTCCTCGAGCCACGTCGGCTCAAGTCGATTGGATTTATTGTTGGGATTTAAAAACAAAAGGAGGACACGTGAAGCACGTTCAGGTGCGTTCCCGGTGCCACAGGGGCCCCCGGCGGCCCCGCGACCTGACTGACCCCGGAGCAGCTCAGAGCAACGTCGGCTGCACCGGCTCCACAGCCCGGCAGCAGACATTGGACACGGTTGTCCATCCCCGTGTCCTGGGAAGGTTCAGGCCGGTGCAAATGCGGGAATCCCTCTTTGTCAACGCCACAGCTTGATTTTCAACGCAATTAGTGGATCTGGAGGCTTTGTAGCCTGCGTTTCACATTCACACCCCCCCCCCCCCCCGGAGCAGAGCAGGATTTAAATGCCCCAGTCACACATTCCCATTCAGGCAGCCCGCAGATTTAAAGCCCCATTGTAGCGTCTCCTCTGTCCCCTTTGTTGCCAAGCCCCCTGTCACTTTATCTGCCCGTATTATTCCAGCCAGTCGCTCATGTGATCATTAATGCGGGTCGCGGTGTTGTTTTTCCCGGCGCTCGGTGCGCCCCGGTCCCGTCACACGCACACGCGCACGCACACACACGCACTCACCGACTTGCAGGACGTTGTCCACGCAGCCGCTCTCCAGCAGAGCGATGCCCCGGCGGAAAGGCAGCCGCGTCTCGTCGCCGCTCTCCGCGCCGCTCCCGACCTCCTCGCCGCCGGTGTTGAACGACGAGTACATGCAGATCTGCCGCTCGCTCCTCGGGAACGACCAGTAGACGATCCGCCGCTGCACGGGCTCCGGGATCCGCTCGAAGCGCTCCTCCACCCGCTGAAACGGCCACTTCTCCGCGACTTTCCTCGCCGCGATGTCCAGCAGGGTCTCCGGGCTCTGGGTCTTGCCCGAGTCGCCCTGCGCGGAAGCCGAGCCGCCGCACGGCGGCCCCGCGGCCCGCTGGCCTTGTCGGCACGTCGCATTGTAGCCCGTTCGACAGCAGAGCCGCTTGGCTAGGGGCTGCTGTACGCGCTCCGCCATGATAGCTCCGCTTTAACTGCGACGGAGGAAGTCAGCGCACCATATGAACGGGATAGGGAAGAGGAAAACCCACGGCCCGGTCGGTGGCCGTGTATGGACAGGACATCCTTTTATGGCAGCGCGGGGGGCGGGGCCTCGCCCAGCCTGTCAAACCCCTTTGTTGACAAATGAAGAGAAGGCGGGGCCTGTGCGGCTAGCTGCGTGCTAATTAAGGGCTGGGGGGCGGCTGCTAATCCTTTGTGAGCCACATTCAGGGCCAGAATGTAAAGCTCTGGCGGCGGCGGGGGGGGTAGACCTGTAGGAAGTAGACCGTCTCCGCTTCCACGCTGTGGCTTTAACCGGCGGGCGACTCGCAGACACGCAGAGAGCCGATGCGAGCTGCTTTGTCTGCTGGTTGAAGTGAGTATGGGCGGTGACGGGCCTGTCAACACTGGAGCCTCGTGGTTTAGTGGGAGGGCAGTGAACGCAGCACCGCCCTGTGTGACGTTTAGGGGTCCGCTGGAATGTGGAAAGAAAGAAAACGGAACACTCCGATTATGGGAACTATAGTAGCGAGCTGCTGAAGAGAAAATGCATGCGAGGAGCTAAATGTGGAGCCCATCCCTCGAATGGGAAAACAATGCAATATGGAGGAAGATGTATCTGGATAGCTTTGCTTGAAGGGTTATTTCTCTGTATTGTTCAGCTCTACTGGATGTTGTAATGCTGTTTAGTTCCTTTTATTGTTGCTCGGCCAAACACGGGGGGGATAAGTAACTCCAGTAACTTCCTGGAATCGCTCAAAGCCAAGGAATAGTTTGACTCAGAGGATGAGTGGCCGTTTTTAGACTTTGGTCTTCTCACTGTGTTCAAACAAACGAGCTACAACATGTTAATTAGTGAGCTTGAGAGGCGCTAGCAGGTTAGCTGTGGACGGAAGCGGGCTAGCAACCCGTATGCTAATCCAGGCTAAGGTTAGCATAAAATTGGCTTATATTCCTATTTATGCTGCGGACGTGAAAATGGTAGCGTTCCTCTCATCTTCTCCAACTCTTGATAATAACCACTGCATCACATTAACTGATCATATGTTCTGTATGTGATATTTTGAACCTGTAAAGCAGCGATGGCTGTTAAGTCATTGTAGTGGAGCATAAAGTACAAGTGTTCCCTCTGAAATGTAGAGAACCAAAGTAGCAGAAAATTCAAATGCTCAATTGAAGTACTTTGCAGTCGTACTTAAGTACAGTACTCTGAGTAAATATACTTAGCTCAGTCGCTGATAACACAACACGACACACAGATGTCTAGAAAGGGCCTGTAATTGTTTCTTGATGTCGATTACCTCCACATGAACGTTCCCACCTCAGGCCAACTGGACACAGTTCACTCTGAATAATGGTCAGGTTGCTTTGGCCAGTTGCCCCCGAGGCCCAACTGCTGGATTTCAGTTGTAGCAGATGGTTAATTGCACTCACCTGGAGCCCCAGGTGTAAACTAGACCCCCGAACAGAGGCCTGGAAACAATAGGTCCAGTATGAAAATGTCGTGCGCCGATTATCTGGTTGAACTGTTGCTGTGTGTGACACAAAGCAGCTTTGCTCTCCGACGAGCCACTAACACTATTCGCTGTGTGAGAATACAGTTCGGACGCTCAAGTCAGTAGTTTTGACTCTAAATGAGTAGTTCTACATTTTGGAAGATGTTCATTTTTTGGCCGGAGAGTCAGAAGGAGACTGGAAACGGGGGCCAGGGTAGCTTGTTCCCCCCTCTGCCTCCAGTCTCTGCGCTGAGCTGAGCCAACCGGCTGATCGCAGCATAGCTTCACGTGTGCCATACGGAAAAGGAGTGGCGTCGAAGTGGCAGCTCCATAAGAGCTGCCGCGCTGGGTGAGTGGACGAGGCTGTTTGATTTAGTGTTATTATGAGAAATATCGATTAAATCGTGCTTTAAGAAAAGAGGAGCCGGTCTGGCCTCGCTGGTGTTTCACAGCCGGAGCGAAAGCTGTGACGTTGACGGTAAAAAGTGAAATGCATGTTGGGAATGTGAGGGTTGATGGTTCAGGGGGAGCTGGACGGGGGGCCCAAACCGGTGCCAGGAACCATCCAGTTATCGTGGCGCTGCTGCTGAGCTGTTGCCGAGGGGCCCAACGTTTCAGGCAGATCGCGCTCATAGCTGAAATACAAACTACTTCTGACATCCCATCCACGCAATAACACCGTGTTTATCTCAAACAGTATCGGTCCCAGCAGCCTCCGCCGAAGATGTTTGCTATCTTCTTTTGATCAGCACCAGGGGAACATTTCAGGCGTGATTTTAAACAGTTTCATTCATGCATAAAGACACTGTTTGTCACTTTAATGAGTTTATCTGTGTTTTTGTTTTGGGTTTTTTCCCCCCCCGCATTTGTCTTCCCAGTTACAGTACCACCTGCTGCTCCTGCAGGACAGAGCTGTCAGCAGCCTCATTTCAGCACACTTCTCCATGCTGCGTAAATGATTTAGGCCCCCTGGTTGAAAATGTTTGCTATTGTCTCATTTTACCCTGCAGACAGCACAGCTGAAGCGCTGTAATGACTGAGCCTATTCACTCAGCATGGCAGCAGCAGTAGGTGGGCTGAGAGAGGAAGTCAGCAATATAGACACACATGACACGCTGCCTTGAATAAGATACAGCCACCTCCTAACAACGGAGTTCATACTCATTTCCCCGGCATTCGGTGGCATTTCTCTTTCACTGTGTGCGTGTTACTAAGGCCATTTTCTTCGCCGACAGTTCATACATATTTTGGTGTTTTTTCTAGCCATGCAACCGGCGTGGCAGTGCCTGTTATTTTGAAATATCTCAATAACTATTTGATGGATTGCCATTAAATTTCCATTCATTCATGATCCCCAGAGGATGGATCCTAATCACTTTGGTGATCCCCTTTACCTCTAGTGCCACCATCAGGTTGATATGTGTGGGGTTTTTTTTTTAGTTTAATATCTCAACAACGGGATGGATTGTGATGGAATTTGGTTCAGATGTTCACGTTCCCCTCAGGATGAATTGTCACACCTTTGCGGCTCCTCTGGCCTTTTATCAGGTCAAAATCTGTATCAGTTCATAACCAAATACCACCGTTAGTACACGGACGTTCGGGTTTAGCTCAAAACACTGGAGGTAAGTACGGCCTAAGTACAGCCTCACAGCTTCCAGCATGGCTATAGACTCTCACGGGCCGTTCACACATATGGACTCATAAGATGAGAGGTCAATAGGTTGGAAGGGGGGCTGGCGTTACAGCCCGCCGCCGCCTGCTGAGCTACAGAGATTTAAAAGGCACCCAGAGGCACTACAGAGGAGAGATGAACAAAGCTCAACTTTACACAAATGTCTTCCGATGCAATGCGAGAGACAACCGGATGGGAGCGTTCGCTGTGATGCCCACAGAAACAGAAACACACAGTGGTTTACTACACGTTCGCTTCCAGCGCAGACACAGGGCCGCATGCAGATCAGGCTCGTTGCATTAAAGCAATTTCAGCCAGGCATATTGGGAACAACAAGCTATTCTGTACGCGGGGAAACACCACTATTGCAACAGGAAAGTAACTACTTCCGGGAACCGTCCCTCTGATTGGCTACGACTCGTTGCCTGCGTTGGTTAAGGTTAGGGTTAGGGTTGGCCAATCAGAGTCAGAGTATGGGCAGGACTTGATGCAAATCAGGTGGGTAAAAAAATAACACTTTTCTCACATGTAATAGGGAACATTTACTCATTTCCTGGTTTATTGTTAGCTTCTGGAAAAAAAAAAATCTTCACGCATGCACTGAACTCAAACAGAAATAAACCTGCTGCATAGCTGCTTTTTAAACCTCATTAACATGTTCTTTTTTTTTTTTACACCACATACAACGTACATCTTGTAGCAGATTTCCATGCTAAACCTCCAATTTCAACTTTTGCCGTTATTTTGTACGCAGGCCACATGACTTAAGGATGACTTGCATGTCTACCTGGATTTAACGAACCTCACTGAATAAAGCCCATACAGCGTCATATGTTAAGTACTACTCAGGCATAAAGAATGCTTTAAGGCTCCCATTAACATGATTTCTATGGATGGACTCGCTCCGCTCAGCTAAGATGGCTAGCACGGGTGATAATGACACTGCGGCTCACTCCAGGGGATAATCACACACACACACACACACGCACACACGCACAACACAAACCATAGTATCCTTTCACGCTGGGCTCATTTGCATTCTCATCAGTATGCATGAAATTTCTCGCTGAACTTTAATACCCTAACTGCTGCATAATACACTTTAATGAGCATAAAAGTGAGCATGACAATTAAAACTCGCATTAATCACTAAACGCTGAGGGGTGGGGATGAGATGAGATGAGAGAGCGAGAGAGAGATTGAGAGGGGGGGGGAGGGACTGAGGACTGGGGGGATAAGGAGCACTCCAGGGAGGATGTGGGGAGAAAGAGAAAAGAAACTGAAATGCAAACTGAAGAAAGGATGGATGGTAAAGAGTGTGTGCACCACAAGTGTGTGGACAAGCGTGACCCCGCTCTTCCTGTATAGTGCTCCTTCTTCCTTTTTCCTTTATCATTTCCTGTTTCCCCACTTTCTCCCTTTGTTCCTCTCCCTCTGCGAAGACTGACGGGGAGTTTGAGCATCTTTCACAAAGCGGATTATATTCCCTGATAATGAAAATCAAACCTTTTTTTTTTTTGCACCTTTACCTTCCCCCCACGTGCTCCTTATTCCCTTCTTTGACACAGATGATTTGGGGGTGTTATCAATATTCAGCTCAAAGAAAGAAATGCACATATGATCTCATTTGGATTCCTCACACCTCTGATCTTTCCCACAAAAAAAAACCCAACACTAACAAGCTCGGTTGTAAATGTTCTTCTCCCCTTTGGTCGCGTTACATTTGGTTCCAGATTGTCGCAGCCAACATACGAAGTCAAGCACAACAAAGAAACATTATGAACAAGCGATAAACATGCACACACAGCAAAACAGTGGTGGAAAGTATCTACTCAAGCACTGTAGTTAAGTATAATTTTGAGATACTTGTATTCTTTACTTCAATTTCATGGTACTTTATACTTCTAATTTTTATTTCATGAAGAAATACTGCACCTTTTACTCCATTACATTTACTGACCAATGTTGTTACTAGTTACTTTTCAAATTAAGATTTTACGTAAACAAAACTGCTAACTGTGTAAACTAGCTAACTATATAAAACAATTCATACTAGCTAACTATATAAAGTACACAACTGTATATAAAATAGTTAAAACTGGCTAACTGTATATAAAGTAGATACAACTATCTAATGTTATGTAAACCGGTAAAAATTGGAAAATGCTGCAGTGGGAGTACTATCACTTTTGCTACTTCAAGTGCTTTTTGCTGATAATATTTCTGTACTTTTACTTTAGTAAATTATCAAAGTACTTTTTCCACCACAGCAGAAACCCCATAAATTCAAACACGGATGCAAATACTCTCATGCGGCCAGCACGCTGACCTGGGCATGAATTATCTGCTGCCTAAAAATACTGTATAATTTATTGTGTCCTTAAACACCTTAAACATGTTAATTACAGCAATTAAATATCAAGATGTCTTTATGCACAGACCCAACACACACACACACTCACACAGTGAGAGAGAGAGAGAGCACATAATCTAATCACCATTTTTGTTGCACAGTTGACACATTTCTTACAGTGTTTGACCTCCTTTGTCCTCCCTTTAGCCGAACCGAGAAGGCTGTGTGTGTCAGGAGGAGGCGTAATAAAAACTCCATCTGCATTTCCATAAATCAAGAGAGGCAGGTTTGGGATTATAACACCGTGTGTGTGTAACTGTACCCACAACTCATTGTCGGTACTGCATACATTTAATGTTTAAAACATGTAGTATTGTCTCATATTCTGCCCTCTTGTCTATGTGCACTCCTTTCCTGTTTCCACCTGCACATCTCTGCTGCCCACGCCTTCATGCACCTACAGTGGCTACAACAATTTAAAATTTAAAAAAAGTGCAAATCCGTTTCTTTAGTTTGAGGGGTCAAAGGGTTTGTTTGTCACCTAGTCACACAATACGTGCAGTGAAAAGCAGGGCAGCAGACTCTTGAGGCTCTGCTAGAAAGGGTAGTGTAGTGTGTAGAAATAATCAGAATGAGTACAAATATGAATAAATAATAATATAAAAGAGGGTCTGCCGATTGGGAAAAACAGGAAAACCTTCAGTTATCCCGACATAGAAATGTCCAACATGGTTTGTCCCACTGCTAGCCTTGTTGTCACATTATTCAACTAGCCCAAATTAGCTACCTTAGCTTTAGCCGTGTTACATATTTGTAGTGAAACCAGATATAAAGCAGCGTAGCTCCTTTGAAATTAGCTGAATTTATCGTGCTAATGTCAGATTTTATTTACATGTCTTATACATTTACGGTGGTGGTTCGGCAGACATTTTGAAACTGTGGTCGTACTTTCCACGAGTAGGAGATACTGTATCATTCATACTGTCAGCAATTTCCAATACCGCCAATTCTGAATTACCAGGAGGCGACGTGGACAGTTTTTCTGACTCAGCTGCTTCTAAATATGGTCTGAACGATTTGACAGTGTGCTTTGAGCTAAATGCTAATGCTGACAATGCTAACATGTTGATGTTTAGCAGGTATAATGTTTGCCATGTTCGTAGGCCTATTACCATGACTTTGAGAGTACAACAGACTTTGTTCCGCCACTGCATGCTAATATTTAGCAGATGTAAAGTTTACCACATTCACCATCTTAGTTTAGCGTGTTAGCATGCTAACATTTGCTAATTAGCACCAAACACAAAGTACAGCTGAGGCTGATATTTTGTAGTTATATGGTCATTAACCAAAATATTGAACATAACAAAATTTTGACCTGATGATGGCGCTAGAGTGAAAATATTGCAAACATGAATATATGTAAAATAATTACCCACATGCACATACTGCACCTGAAATAATGGGTTTAAATGTGGCCCCAGTTTTAAGATTTATGGAGCGAATCACGTCATTAACATTAATAAATATCAAGTCAGTCGATCGCTTTCACCCCAAGGATTTGAAAATCTGGGCGTTTGATTTTGTGTGATTTTGCTCACAGTCAAACACTTGTATTTAATGTGAACGAGCAGCAAGCGGGCTTAGACATTAAATAGAAACACAATCCTTAATAATTCATGCTAAAATGCTAATTTGAGGCCATTAATATAATAATAATAACGTAAGCTTTGTGCCAGACATGATTTTTAAAATGAGCTGTCAAAGTGAATAATGTATTGCATGAAGCTGGTTAATAAATGTTTTAATAATCCCTCCGCTTTCAAAATCTATTAGTGTAACACAAACGCACACAGCCGAATGCTTTCGTTTACATCACAGACAGACTCCCAAGTTAGTTTTAGTCATATTTGTACTTTTTGAAGAAACATCCAGCTTGTTCACGACCTTCAAATCAACCACAAGTCAAAACGTCAAATCCACCTTTGCTGTTTTCTACATTTCAAGGGTGACCATGAAGGACTGCGAAATTGAACAAACCACATTTGTTATGTTTCTCAGCTTATAATCTTTAAAGATATTTTGAGAATTTATAGCGTCGGTTCTGATAATCGGATCTATTTTCTCAATCAGCTTCTTGCCGTGAGCGATGGGCTCAGGACAGTTTGAGTTAAATAACAGTCTTTGAGCGTTAACTCTTAATAAATAATGACTGACGATGTTTCCCCCCAAAACGTTAACTTTCACTGTTCAGTTAGTTGTGAATATTTTATACTAGAGAGAAATACCTTTAAAAAACAAGTTTTCAGAGGCTTTAAAGCACCTGTTTGTTACTTAAACCTTATATTTGACTTATTCTTAGCACTGCTAGATGTGGTACTGTGTCTATCTAACAATGAGGCTCAGTCAGTTGTTATAGTTGTATTTTTATACACTTAATGGTTTAATCTTAAATATTGTAGGACAGGCAGCTCTTCCTACATTATGGCTACATTAGCTTCATAGTCAGATATGATTAGTAAATCTCCACTTTCAGGCTGCAACTAACGATTATGTTCACTATCGATTTATCTGGAAACTAACTGATTAATCGATTGGTCAGAAAAAAAGCCCCAAATCTACCAAACCTACTTCTACAATATTAAACACAGAAGCAAATCTGCACATTTGAAAAGCTGGAACCATCAAATGTTTGGAAGTTTTTGTTAGAAAGAAAATGACAAAAAGAAAAGGTTGTAGATAAACTCTCTCAATAGGCTGATTGATTAATCGATTTGATTTAGCTTTACTTCATTTTAAAATTCAATTTCAGAGCGTGTGTGTGACATGGCTCTGAAAGATTCATCTCAAAGATTTATCTTTACCTCTTGTTCCGTTTTATTTCCTAATTCTGCAGATAAAACCAGGAGCAGAGGATGAGATGGCGGGAGTGAAGAACCTGTGGGCATGTCAGCCAGCAATTTAAATTAATTTGAGACTCAAATGCGTCTCCGAGCCCATCACTTAACGCTCATCTTTTTTCTTCTTTTCCCAATTACATCAAGGAGTTTTAAACTGTTATCAAAGCTGCAACCTCTTCTCCTAAAAAGTTCATCGGAAAGTTTCAAGAAAAAAATAAAGTTTGTCCAAATCATCTCGTCTCAGTGTGAAAAAGAAAAACGTTCTGTCCCAAAAGACGTCGGTAACGGGGACAGAGGAATGCTTAAAGTATAGATGAGAATGGAAACAGCTAATTTTTGTATTTATTTATTTTAATATTTTTGATGCTTTGTCGTGTGTTAAACACTGATGGGAGCCAAAGCAGCGAGAAAGTGTTTGACCAGTAAAGGAACTGGAAGCCTGCAAGAAAACCAGAGCTCTGGGCTTTCCTCCCAAATGCACACATATTTTAATGTTTGCCAGCATAAAACCTTTTTTTTTTTTTTTAACACTTAATTGCATTGCTTTGGGATGGAGAAATAAAACAACAAATGACAGCCCAAGTGATTGTATCCAAAATCCCTGAATGTGATTAAACATAAATGTGTAAAGTGTCGGCGGGGAGATTTATCCCTGAATAATTGATTATGCTGTATTATATGGCTGTAAGGAATTATTCTGCCTTAAAATGCTCATTTCAGCCTGCATGTGTTTTTTAACATTCATGCATCTGAAAAATAATTGAAGGGGTCTGTGCTCCGCTAAATATTTCATCCCCCCTCCACAAATTTTCACAGGCTGAACGATGGCTTTTGCACCCCTAAAAAGAGGAGGGTATGAATTTTTCAGGCATTTTAAATAATTCAGCCCATAACCCGGCAAAGTGTTTGGGGCGGCAAAGCCCTGATAAACTAATCTGAGACCGAGGAGAGAGAAAAAGGTCTGAGAGGGACATTAGAAATTTATTATTTTATCAGCCACTATTTATTATTAACATAGAGAGATCCCATTAGCATTCATAGACAAAGGGACTCCTGGGAGGATGCCCTGTGGAGCTCAAGGTGATACATTAAAACAGAGAAGCTAAAAGGAGGGGAAGGTATCCGCTTCGACCCCCCCAAATCTGCATATTAGCCAACATCTTTCAGTCGGTGAAGTCAGCGGGATTTCTTCATTTTCTTGAAGTGGCATTTGTGAGACGACGGCAGACTTGGGACAAAGGCATGTACTAAATACTTGATGTCAGACTCTACTCTCACCACTGGAACAGTATCAGGGCTGAGGACACGCGGGTCACTCTTTCTGGGAAGCCGGGAGATTTAGCAACGTGGGAGATGTTTCCGTTCATATTGTTGTATAAAGTCAAGATGTTAAAGGCTGATCCATGTTTATATAATCCATATTTTTTAACCACAATAGCAACACGGCCCTGTGGATGCGCACGTTGGTCGGTCGGTCCACCACTTAGACAGAAACAGCTATTGGATGGATTGACATGACGTTTTGTTTTTTTTTTTTGCACTACATTTTGTACAGACAGTCATGTTCCCCAGAGGATGACTTGTGAAACCTTATTTAACTTCATTTATATCAATTTTTCTAATTTCCCTAATACTTTGGTTTGTGACCAAATATATATATATTTCCCTCAGGAGTTGGTGGAGACCAAAAACAGAGCTAAAAGAGACGGTATACTGGACTGGCATTCTCCAGGAGGCAAGAAACACGGTGCCAAATGGATGCTAATGCTACCATATCAACTTTATATAAGAAAGGCAACATCAGTCAGTCAGTATTGTAATGACAGCTGGAGTCACTAAGCTACAAAAACAAATAAGGGATTCACCATCTCCCCGATCAGACATTCCTTCCTGGCTTTGCAAAAAAGTATTTGAAACACAATTGACTCCTTCATGTTGGGATATAAATTTTACAGAAAGTTATGAAACTTGTGACTTTTCCTTACGAATTCTGGTCAGGAATGTCTATGACACTGGTGGTCGGGGACCTCTTGGACTCTTTGAAGCCCTTGAGGTCTGTCGAAATGTCCAGAGAGTGAGCGAAGTCAAGCGTGACCAGACCGAGAGGTGTGAAAGACCAAAAAAAAAAAAGAAAGAAAGAAAGAAACGATCCAATATCTGTGTCCTTGAAGTAAGAAAGCACCTACATTGATGAGTGGAGGAGTCTGCCTTCTGTCAGATCCCCGAGGAGAGGATGAACAGCTGAGGAAGACATCCAGACCCACCTCAGCCAACAACACCCTTCACACACACACACACACACACACACACATGTGGCTCGTGGCCTTCATGAAAATATCCCAAATTCAATCAGGATCTGCAAATTTCATGAGCTGGCCGCCCTCCCGACTTTCTTCACGGGGTGTCAAAACAATTTTGGCTATGACGTCCGACACACTCGAGCGCTGAATCAGAAAAATCGTCTATTCCAGCCTGAAACGTCTTCTCTCTCCGTTAATGTGCTTTTATCTCGCGCCTTCACAGCCGCTCTCCTCGTGCCGTAACCCCTCTCTGTCCAGCGCCCAAAATCTCATACTTGATATTTGATATAACACCACCAGGAGTGCCTCTTACCATCTGGTACTTGGAAGGAAACCCGAAAAGAAAAAGTCTACAGCATACTAACATGCTAACAATGACAATGCTAACTCTCTGTTTGGCAAGTAAAATGCTTCCCCATTGCCACCATTTTAGTTTAGCGTGTTAGCGTGCTAACATATGCTAATTAGCACAAAAAAAAAAACAACAAGTACACATGAGGCAGATGGGAATGTCATTGTTTTTTCCAGGTAATTAAAGCAAAAGCATTGGGCAAATTAAAAGGTTGACCAGACTGAGCACACCCAAACAGACCGGACGCTCTGGCCGGGTTTCAACGGGCCGCTTGGGTCACTCGCAATGGGACGCACGACGACGGCGACTTCAGATCCAGAGCGACAGAAGTGCACCAGCGCGGCTGCAGACCTGCACACCAGACAAACTCAGCGACCGTCTGAAGGGTCGAGCCGATGGATATCCGTTTCTCGTGCTTCCTCCCGCGTTGGAAAAGCGGCGTCACCAGCGCACGTAGTCACCACAGCAACCCATGCAGATCGGTTGGTGACGTCTAGACACACAAATCTGATCGCTCGCAAATAACAGAGCTGACAGTCTGCCTGCAGACGGGACAAAGCCTTAGATTCAGGGGACCATGAATGTTGTCCGATAGGTGTTGAGATCTCTCACCGGCCCACTTTGGCCCGGACTGTCATTGAAAGCGAGTTTGAATGGCAAATGTCACAGTTACCATGACAACGTGTACATTCTTGACAGGTTCGTTGGAGGGAATATAGACGAGATTAAGTGACGACGCTGGATTTCACGGAGATCATCATTTGCAATTATAATTTTGACGAAACACTTTAAAGAGACATTGAAGGATTTTGCTCTTCTCTGCGTGTTCAAAGAATCCCCCCCGGCCCCCCCCCCCCCGTCTTAAATATATCTTCCGTATAATTTCTCAAGAAAGAAAATCCGTAGGCTCCCTTCTTTCGACCGTGTGCCGCGCCGACGTTGCAGAGGATGCTGGGTAATGTCAGTGGATATATGCCTGGAGTGGTGGAGCTCCTCTGTGACCAAATACTCATCTCTTCTCTCGCCCAAAAGAACCCATTAATATTTCAAATTAATGCAAATAACCTTAAATGATGAATAATTGCCCCCATATCAAAATTCAATTACTGTTAAACACTGACGAATCGCTGATTGAAAATTATGAATAATGTCTTTGACAGAGTGAGAAGGACCGAGAGGCGACATGTGAGGGCAAAAAGAAGGATTTTACAAAACACATTGTCAGTGTGGATATTTCATTTCTTACCTGTAACTTTGTCATATACATATATATATATATATATATATATATATATATAGAGAGAGAGAGAGAGAGAGAGAGAGAGACAGAGAAATGTATTTAACCTCTCTCATACCCACTCAGTCTTTTATTAACAAACAAAAGTCATGTTTTAATAAGATGTGTGCAAAAAGTACCAAAAAGACCACGTAGAGTCACAGAGAGCAGGTTTGTATGGCGAAACCTAAAGAATGAAAGACGCTACACACAGCTGCTGTCCTGTTCCCTGTCCTTCTTTTTGGACGGACCATTTGTAGTTCATGTCACGTCGAATTAAAGAAGAGTTTCGTATGCGATTTATATTGAAAGGCTCCTCCACAAAAAGTGACAGAGACAAACTTGGTTTTTGTTTGTTTGTCAAATTTTAAGTTGTTTTACTGGAAGCGATAACAAAATGTCTTTCTTAAATGTTGCAACAGTATGCATATTTCTTAATCCATCTAGCCTTCTTTTTGCTGTATTTTCCTCGCAGATGCGTACTGCACTACGCTCACTCATATCTGTTTGTTTGCTTGTTGGGATTTGTTTCTTTTTTGTACAGATAATTGTTACCAAGCACCTGTGTGCACGCGTGCATCCTGACGATTCAGCCAGATCATTGAACGCACCATGAATCATAAATAATCTCTTCCCATAGGCTGTGATTTAAAACGAGGATATGATCCAGAGTTCATAATGGCCATGACAATATGTTGAATGTACGGTACAGAGGAGGACGCACAGCGCGTAAAAACCTCCATAACTGGTAAATGTACACAACTATAAACACAAAACTACAACCTTGGATTTGGCCATTTGGCATGTCGAGCGTTACGTGCTGCAGTTTTGATGATGCACCGGGACATGCAGATGCAGATTTAAACACAAATCTTCATACGAGATTTAAGAGTATTAAAAAACCGTTACCTACTTTGTTGTCTCACGGTCACTACGACAACACAACGAGAGAGGTTACGCTTACAGCGTGTAACGCTCAGTCCTCTGATAACACAATGAGCACCCTCCTGTTCTTTGTGTTAGCATGAGAGACACCTGCCTGGTGAGTAACGCTGTACCTGTGGAGGCCGCGTCTCTGCCGTGAGCTGCGTCGCCTGTCGCTGGCGTCCACATGGTTGGATTGCTGGCAAACTCTTTCCTAAAGGAAATGAGAAACGTCATCACGTGAGCAAAAACAAACAAACCTCAAATAAGCATCAAAGAAAGATGCTTTTTCCTGTTTTATCGGAGTCATTTTCAGAGTCCTGGAGAAGGAGCATTGGACAGTGATGTGCAAAAAAAAAAAAAAAAGGGAAACATTTGAGGAATGTCTGAAAAGAATACCTATAACTTTGTGTAACTTTGCGGCCCCTCAGAGTTACTCTTGCGAGCCCTTAGGGGGTCCTGATCCCCAGGTTGGGAACCACTGCCACTCCACACACCAGCCTAAAGACCAGAGTCTCTCCAGTGGGATAACAGTTGGTCACCCTCCTCTAAAATCCCTCGTTCTGAGCTCAAACATGTGTACAGTGCACACAGAGGGAGTCCAGACTTTAAGTAATAGTACTCGTACCACACTGTAACAATACTCCATTACAACTACAAGTCCTGCGTTGATGTTACACACAGAGGCACATGCAAAGAGTATATATATATATATATTTATATATGGACGCAGTAATTACTGCTTTAACTATAAGAAACACGTTTTTCCTGATGAGTGAACTGAATGAAACCATGACTTTAAAATAATATTGCACGTCAGCGCGGATCCATGATGTTAGAAACGATTCCTCTGCAGGTAAAACGTCCTTTTCAACAGGCTCTCTGGGGGAATGATTCAGCTGATGCGACTGTGCAGGCAGCAGGTGCATGTCATGGCCTGACCGTGACAAAGAAGCTCCTCTTGGGGACAAAAGTCACCGAGAGCAGTAGCTCCAGGACTAAACTGTGGGTTCCTCACACTCATAATGCAACAGCGCCATCTTCAGGCAATAATGTAACCCATCGCTCCGGACTTCTCAAATTAAAGTGGTGTGTCTTTATTATATAAACTATTTACTCTACTTGAGTACAATTTTCAGGGATTTGTACTTGATTTGAGTATTTCCATTTTATGCTGCTTTATACTTTTACTCCACTACAATTCAAAAGGCACATATTGCACTTTTTTACTCCACTGCATTTATCCGACAGCTACAGCTACATTTTAAATTAAGATTTTACCTTTTTTTTTTTTTTTTAAATGCTAATCTTATACGACACATTGTCCCAAGATGAAGCCAGTGGTTTCCAACCTTTTTGGCTAGTTGAGGGTTCTTGTCATGTTTCAGACACCTATGAGTTGTTCCACCAAAGGGCCAGTTCCCCTCTGAAGCATGTGAGAACATGTTTTCATTTAAATATCTGTTCAAATGATTCAGTATCTCACAGTAAGCACAGACTGGAGAAAAAAACTGATTTGTGTTTGTTTTTCCTTTTTCCCCCTCTCCCAACGATCACCTCACAGCCCCTCAGGTTTATCTGGTGACTGTGCACTGTAGGCTGGGAGCCACCGGACTGAACTAGATAACCGCACATAAAGCAGTTAATACGAGCTCCACCTCCAGCAGCTGCAACAGTAAAATTGATGCATCAACATTAACAATGTCACTTTGTCTGAAATCTACCGGAGTCACAGTCGAGAGCATCCGTCGAGTGTTTCCAGTGTTTCCTGAAGGACTCTTCATTTCCACACGATGGAGCCAAAGCAGCATTCTGGTGTTGAGTTGCAGCCTGGTTGGACTGCTTTCTGCTGCAGCACTGGGCCAACATGGGCCAACATGGGCCAACATGGGCCAAGATGGGCGAAGATGGGCCAAGATGGGCCAACATGGGCGAAGATGGGCCAACATGGGCCAACATGGGCGAAGATGGGCCAACATGAGCCAACATGGGCCAACATGGGACACACTATCTTGAAGGAGGACAGTCTGACCCAGCTGTTCTCTCTCTCTGCCATGTTGATCTGCCTCCTGAACCTGCAGCGCCATCTAGTGGCAGAGGCAGATTCTGGCAGGGATGAAGTGCTGAAGTAACACAAGTAAAAAGCCCTGCATTGAAAATGTCATTTAGGTAAAAGTATTGATAGCAAAATGTTCTTAAAATATCCAAAGTATAGTATATTTACTAAAGCAATGTACCCAAGATAATTAATAATTATTTTAATTTCTTTCATTTAGGAATCCTTTACTAATGGGGTATTTTCATATGAATGTATTGCCACTTTTATTTAAGTATATAATTAATTAATGTGTTACAATAATTCTACTGTCACAGTAAAGCTAATTTTAGTTAAGTTCTTCATGTTTTTTGTGTAAAATCTTAAGTAACTACTACAGCTGTCAAATAAATGTAGGAAGTAAGAAGAAGTACAATATTTCTCTCTGAACTGTAGTGGAGTCGATGCATAAAGTAGCATAAAATGGAAATAACTCAAATGAAATCCTACATTCCACCGTTGGTAAGAAACCATAGCAGTGAGATTTTTTTATGTAGCTTTTTAATCACTAAATATTATTTATTACATATTACCAAAATACATGATATATTTATTGCATAATTATTCTTGATAACATGATAATCTAAAAAACTGCACTCTCTCATATACAGGATAGCACCTCAATCATGTAAAATATAAAAAATAAAAATCATATATTTATTGCATAATTCTTCTTGATAACATGATCGTCTAAAAACTGCACTCTCATACAGGATAGTACCTCAATCACGTTAAAAAAATTTTTTAAATCATTCATCAGCAAAGGCACTGACTGCTGCCTATAGAGATGACAGACTTCCACATATGTGTTAACATTGACGGCATCTCTGACTCAAATTGATTGTTTTACAACTGGAAAGTGGTCGACCCCCCAAACTCAAAGCACCAGAGTCTTTGGTTTCTCCCAGGGGAACTCCTCTCTGCCAAAGTGACCGTAGCAGGCAGTGGCCTGGTAAATCGGCCGCTTCAAACCCAGCTCTCTGTAAAGGAAGCACAGTATATATACACACTGTATATTTACCAAAAAAGACATGAAATGCAAGGTTTTATGTTTGCAGCTCTGAAAAACTACACATACTTCACAATGACACCGGGCCTCAGGTCAAAGTTCTTCTGTACGATCCGCAGCAGCTCGTCTTCGTCCCTGCTGGATGTGCCGTAGTGAAACACCGAGATGGAGAGCGGGTGGCTCACACCGATAGCGTAGGAGATCTAACAGGCACGACAGACAGGACGCCATCATCGATCAGCTGTCAGGAAACTTTATCTCATATACGCTGTTCCAATATTATTAAAGCGCATTAGAAACATAATAATACACCTGCCTTTTTAAAATAACTGTCAGAAAGACAGCTGATGCCAGTGTTTATGCATATCTCACAAACAAAATGCTAGAGACCACCCTGGTTATCCAGCCCCCCATCCTTTCTATAAAGCAGGACAAACACAGCTCTGAGCTGCCTCTCAGGCAGGTGTTGAAATACTTATCAACTAAAAGTAACGTACAGCGAGAATCAGTGCTAACGTTAGCAAGTTAGCACGCTAGCGTCCACGCTCCGATAGAGGTGGAATTTACGAACGAAAATCAGTTTGACCCAACATTCACTTTGGTGTTTTGAATAGTTCTGTTCAAAGATTTGTGGTCACCATTAACATGTCCAAAAACAGTTTTACCCTCTTTTGAAAAATGTAAAGTGATGCACGACAGCTGCAGTTTCATTATTTAAAGTGCGTTGGCTTCGTAAAAGTCGTCACCTGAACGAGGGCCCTCCTGCACAGTCCGGCTTTCACCAAAGACTTGGCGACCCAGCGTGCCGCGTAGGCTCCGGACCGATCCACTTTGGAGTAGTCTTTTCCAGAGAAGGCCCCTCCTCCGTGCCCACCCCATCCTCCATATGTGTCCACTATGATTTTACGCCCTGTGAGTCCTGCATCACTCTGGTGATACAAAAGCATCATTCAGTCAACTCCGGTTGGCCCCCAAACATCAGATTTACCTTTTTTTTTTTCTTAAATTAAAATCCCGTTTCCCTCCGTGGTTTAGTCCCGACTCACCTGTGGGCCACCTACGAGGAATTTCCCACTCGGCAGTAGGTGGTAGATGGTCTTGTCATCCAAGAACCTGGCAGGAATGATGACCATCACCACCTTCTCCATCAGATGGCGCCTGATCTCCTCCAGGGTGATGTCCGGGCTGTGTTGTACCGAGATGACCACAGTGTGAACACGCAGTGGCTCCATGGCTCCCATGTTGTCTCTGTATTCCACTGTGACCTGCAGGAATGACGGCAAAAAGCAAACTGTTGGGCATTTTGTTATGAGGGGAGAGAGATGGGGACCGTCGGAGTCAAACTGGGAACATTATTTGGCTCACTTGTGATTTGGAGTCTGGTAGTATCCAAGGACACTCTCCGTTGAGTGAAAGCTCCTTCATCCTGTAGTTGAGTTTGTGAGCCAGAGAGATGGTTAAGGGCATGCACTCCTCGGTCTCATTTGTGGCGTAGCCAAACATGAAGCCCTGAAGAGACACAGATGGTTTGTTCAAATTCCAAAGTAAATACAACTGAAGAAAGAGCCTTTGACTGTTTTCTTGTAAATGAAAGATGTTGTTAGCCACACGGCGATGTCAGTCTGTCAGTCCACCACTTTGGGCTGCAACTACTGGACAGTTGATGAATCCTAATAACTTTCATGATCCTCTGACTTGTTCAGACAGCAATCTTTGTACATGATTATATTGCAAATGGCTCCTGTACCAAAGTGACTTTTTACATGTTCGTAACATAAAAACTGTTCTACCTCCACGTGGTGAATCGTGGTAGTTTGGATAAGGTTGAGGATTGAAGGTCAAATACTGAACCTGGTCCCCGGCACCGATGTCCTCCTGATCCCTGCCTTCAAACACGCAGTCCGATATCTCCACGCACTGCGGCTCCAGCGCTAACAGCACGTTGCAGGTCTTATAGTCAAAACCTGCAGATCACAGGTGAGAATCACTTCCAGCTCCCCGGGAGACTCTGCACAAACTCGGGTTACTAAACAAGAACGAATGAATGGATCCCGCCACACTGCACCTTTTGAAGAGGCGTCATAGCCAATCTTCTTCACGGTATTTCGGACCACGGTCTGGAGATCCACCTTGGCTTTAGACGTCACCTCTCCGACCAGTAAAATCATGCCCGTCTTCGCCACGCACTCTGTAACAACACGGTGGGCTTTTATTGGCTCAGGCACTCGGCGTCTGTGTTTCATGTTGAACAAACTGTTTTTTCTGTACACAAACTTAATGTATGTTTGAGTGCACGTACGTATATGTACCGTATGTTTGTACCTGTCAGTATATGGGTATGCATGTACATATACTTTATTTTATTTTCTGTGCTTTTTCCCCCTCAAAGGTAACACATATACAGCATGCTGCTACATTTTAAGTTATTTTCCCTTACGTTTTGTCCGTCACTGTGTATCACGTTGTTGGTTGTTTAAAAATATTGAAAAACAGGATTTGTACAAAGTCTTGGATGTCTGGAAAACGCTTCATTTTAACCGTGATGTTTTCATCTGGTGTTTCACCATCAACAATCACTCACGGAAACCACAAATATTTTCATATTTGAAATGAAACGATGTCACTGTCGTATTTGTTTGTTCGCCTCCTTGCATTTATAGCTGCTGAATGTAGATGTGATGATTAAGGCTTCCAGAGTCCGAACATTTTTGTTTTCTTTGTCAGTTTAACATTTTAGGTACCTTGAAAGTGCTAAAAATAAAAACCTTGTGTACTTTTGACTGAAGCCGTTTCATAGAAAATAAACAGAAAAAGATTTATTGCTAGTTAAGATGTTTCAGAGGGAGTTATAATAATAATGCTGACCTTTGATCTAAAGGGCAAAAACGGATCCAGACTAATATAAGTGGTTGCGTAATTAGGAAACAGGAACTAAAGGAAAGGCTTCAGCAATATCTGTCAACACTCTGTGTCCTCCTGTGAAGCCTCAAAGCAAAGAGACGTACGATCAACGTGGCTCCATATTTTATGGCTCCAATGGGGTTTTTTGACAGAAAGTGTTCGATTGATAAGAAGCTTTATTTTATTTAAATCAAAAAACACTTAAAGATCCCCTCAAGACATGTTTTAAGACATATTTTTAAAAAAAAGCTCCACTACTCTACAGAAAGAAAATATAATTCACTTTATTTAAGAACTCTTAGAATTACATTTATTTCTTCTCCCTCATTAAAAAACAAAAAAAACCTGAAAAACGTATGAATATGCAAATATGGTTCATTTCACAGTTTAACTGCTAAGTCCATTCTCTGTCTAAGTGCACTGGAGGTTTCAACAAAACTCATGAAGAATCTGTGAAAGTAAAATGCACGAGTCCACGTGCTGCTGTTACGCGAATTTTAGAGGAGTCTCGTGGATGGAAACCTGGCTGATGGGAGCAACGCGACGACAGAATACTTACCGCAGGCCACTTTAGAGTCAGGGTCTTGACTCAGGTATGCGTCGAGTACAGCATCACTGATCTGATCACACATTTTATCTGCGAACACAAAGTCACAGACGTAAAAAAGGAAGGAACAGGGACAGAGGCCTCCATACACAGCTAAGAAAGGATTCAGTTTCTCTGCCAGAATTTGGTTAAAAGTACAATTACATGCGCATGTTGCATTATAATTAGTGATGCATTCATGTGTTCATCACTTTAATGTTGCAGCTTGTCCATAATGATAATAATGATGTATTGATTGTTTTATATGTTGTGTTAATGATCAGAATCTGAAAAGAAACTAACGTTATCAAACAAATGTAGTGGAATAAAAAGTACAATAGAATTCAAAAGAATTCGAAGTACAACCTGCACTGTACCTGGGTAAATGTTCTTAGTTACATCCCACCACCACATTGTCAAGTTTATACGTTAGTTATTCAATTCAGTTTTATTTATGCACACGGTGGCGCTGGACGCCAGGGCAATGCCATCTACAGAAACTACATCTTTAGATAATGTGTTTCGGAGGTGTTCAGGGCCAAGGTTTTTATGTCCTTGAGGCTGCTTGAAGGTTGATGAATGGACTCGCTTCATCTGGCTCGGTTGATAAATATATTGGGTGTCATCTGCATAACAATGGAAATGCATGGAGTGCCTCCTGATAATATTGCCCAGAGGCAGCATATACAAGGTGAATAGAATTGGTCCAAGCACAGAACCTTGTGGGACTCCGTGACCAACTCTGGTGTTCACGGACGATTCATCGTTAACATGTACAAACTGATATCGAGCCGATAAATAAAAATATGCTCCAGTCTCTGCGGCAAAACGTGATGGTCAGTGGTGTCGCAAGCAGCGCTAGGATCTAACAAGACAAGCACAGAGACAAGACCTTTATCTGATGCAGGTAGAAGGTCATTTGTGACTTTGCCCAGTGCCTCTCTGTGCTGTGGTGCATCTAAATCCTGACGGGAAAACCCTCAAACAAATTGTTGTTGTGCAGGAAGTCAGGCAGCGGATCGGCGACAGGCTTTCTCGAGGATCTTAGAGAGAAAGGGAGGTTTGGATATTGGTCTGGAGTTTGATAAAACCCCTGGATCCAGACTGGGCTTTTTGAGAAGAGGTTTAATCACAGCTACTTTAAAAAGGACCGTGGCACAAAGCCTTTCAATGAGGACAGACTGATCATTCAGCAGCCTAGTTGGGACGGAATCTAAGAGACATGTTGAAGGTTTAGATGAAGAAATCATCGAAGTCAGTTGATGAAGGTTGATGAGAGAGAAACAGCCCAAATGTGTCCCTGTGTGCGGGAATCCTGTGCCTCTCTGACAGCCTGGCTTCTTGACGTGCGGCGCCATGAAAAGCCCGATTCTTTTAGGGCAACTAGGTACTTGTACTTTCACTGCCACTACGACGGGAGTCTCCGCGTGTCCGGACGTGTCCACGCCGCGAAACGCGAGTACAGTACCAGAGTGTCCTTCTCCGACGGACTCGGAGGTGAACAGGAACGTCCCCCGGCCGCGGGCTCCTCCGCCGGGATCCATCTTCCGCCGGAGTCGGTCGGGTCGCCGCGGGCAGAGACGCTTTGACTCAGCGGGACTGGAAGCAGCGATGCGTGGCAGAGTGGCAGAGTCTCCCCTGGTTAGAAGAAGTAATAATCATTAACTGGCGGCCGAGCCGAGACGCTCTCAGGCGGCAGCACACGCCGCCTGGAACCGGCAGGTTTAGCGGGAAACTGCGGCAAACAAACAAACAAACAAACAAACGGTGTAACTTTTCGTGAGAAACTGTGCAGCAAAGGGGGCATTTAAAGAGCACAACTTTAAATACTGTTAACTTTTACCCGGCGGGGTTTCTGTGTATCTGCGGTACATGGGGTCCTTCAGGCAGCAGCCGGGGCAGCCTCAAGGTGTCGCTGTTATGACGCAACACGCGATGCGACGGTGGGAAGTGTTTTAACGTCACTGCTGAACTTTTATTATGACAATATGACAAACACTCTAAGGTCCGATGTTGTTTTTTATTTTATTGGGAACATTATTTGTTCATAAACAGTGAGTTTATTTTGTTATTGTTGTTATTATTATTAGAAGTTCTCCACTTTTTATTTTGTTTTGATTGAATTTAACTCTCTTGCTCTTACATACAATAAAAAAAGAATAATAAACATATAAGATGAAACCCCCTGGAGTCAAATTAATTACTCTTTCTAATGTCTGTCCTTATTTATTTATTTAAGATTTTATTTAATGTTGTGTTATTATTATTATTATTATTAGTATACCTTTTCAACTTGGTTAGAATATGTATTTGTCATTGCATTTATGTATTTTTGTTATCAGCTCTCATGTATTTTGTTTGTACTTGTTTGTGCCTGATGACATGTGTATTTTTTTATATACATAAAAAAATTAACTCTTTGACCTGATGATGGCGCTAGATACAAAAACGTTAAGGGATCACTAAAGTTATTAAAACTCATCCTGAGTGGGGAATTAGTGTTTATACCAAATTTCAATGCAACCTGTCCAAGACATTTCACTCAAAATCAAAAAATGACGTCCTGAATTCAGCTTTTACTTTTCAAATTAAGATTTTACACGTTAAAATAAAACTGTTATGAGCCTATGAAATATGTTGCATTGTTGTAAACTACAAACCAGTACATAAAATAGAATATAACCAACCACAACAGTAAAATGCTACTAAAGTATACTGAACCTTTGTACTTTTACTTAAGCAACATTTTACATCCAGGAGCTAAACCTGTATTTGAGAATTTCTATTTATTGCATTGCTACTTTTAGTAAATGATCTGAATACTTCTGTCAGTTTTATTAACACAGATTACTTTAGTTTACAGACTGCTGGTAGGTGGTGTGACATTTATTTATTTGTGCATTTATTTATTTGTGCACTTATTTATTGTTGTCCGCATCGTCACCTCTTTCGTCGCAGGCTGAAAACTCATCTGTTCGGACTAAAATAAAGAGAAGTAAAAAAATGTGGCCCTTGAAACAGTTCAGCTTATTTGATGGAACGTGGTAATGTCACATGCAAAACTAATGTAGCACCCTTTTTAAACACGTGGTGGTTAGCTGTGACACAAGCAGAGCTAAACTCTTGGTGAAGCATATTTGCATACTTAAAACTGTCAGGCGCTGACTGCTGAAATAACAAACTGCACAACACAGGATGAGGAAATGATGTGAAGCAACCCGGGTGACTTCACTCCTTTATTGCCTTGCAAATATTGCTGTGTTGAAAACAGCCCTTTGCCCAGACACATCAGTTCAGCGCCTGCATCCGTTACTCTGATGGTATGTAGCTCGCACGGCACGAAGTCCAAGTCGGTTACACTGAATTGTGTACTTCCTTTTCTTAAAAAGCTGCACCACAGGACGTCCAGTCGGTTTTGACATCTCTGCACTCACGTGATGAATGTGTGGTTGCTGAAAGGCAGGAAATGAAAACACTGCATGCGCACGTTCCAGTCTGTTCTGTGCCGATGGGGAGCGGACGAGGCGAGTTAGTTAATGAGTAACGCGGGAAAGTTGCAACCTTCAGCAGACGTTTGTTCAGCTTCTACTGCAAGACGCGACAGAAGCACAGGTCACTGCGTTTGTTTGTCACACTGGTTGTAGTGGATAACTGGACTGTTGTTGGTTGGGACTGAGAAACAGTGCTGCCATGGTAAGCGGTGTACTTTTTATACTTCTGTCGGGTTCTATGAAGTATTGGCCTTGTTTTTTTTTAAGGTACCACCACTTGTTGTTCATCTCGATATCATCAGGACGTGTCCATGTTTGTTAACCAGGTTTACTTTGTAACCACAGTGAGGTTTTCCTTCACACGGGCCTCTGTGAACCGACTCACACGCCCTTTTCCTGTTACCTCGGCTGCAGGAAGTGAGGTTTGGTCTTTAAAAGCTGTGACTACAGAGGTTGTTGCTGCTGCGTTTCACTTTCAGGGTGGCCTGCGTGGTGGTACATGTGGAGGTTGTGTCTAAAATCTAACAAACGGCCCCCCATTTTTCTGGCAGGCTGACATGGGCGCTCAGCCGCCGGCCTCCGGCTCCTCGGCTAAACTTGACGAAGTGCAAGGTCAAGTGAACGAGGTTAAAGTTATCCTGAAAGACAACATCAGCAAAGTGCTGGAGAGGGGGGACAGACTGGATGATCTGATCGGCAAGACTGATGACCTGCAGGCTTCTGTAAGTATTTGATCGTGATGGTGCAGCCTGTCGTTTATAGATCACATTTTCATAAAGGACTCATTAAAAGGCTGTTAGAAACATACATGTACTCAGGTGGCGGTACAATGTTTTTACCATTTTGAGGACACTTAATGCTATTTTATACTTCTGCTGCACTACGTTCGACAGGGAAATACTGTACTTTTTACTCCACTATGTTAATGTGACAGCTATAGTGAGTATGCGTTACAGGTGAAGATTTGTAAAAAAAAAAAAACATAAGCGTATAAAATACAGTGGTTTCACACCTTTCAGCATCTAGTTGGGGTTCTTTGGTGTGTTTCAGATGTGAGTTAATCAGATATTCCCCCTCAGCTTCCCAGATGGATTTATTAAAATTTCTGAGACCCAGAGATTAAATTCCAATATTTTTAAAAAAACTGTAGAGTATATAAAGTAGTTAAAACTTGCTCCACCTCATATGTATATCAGTCTCTGCAGAGTGAGTATTTTTACTTGATACTTCTGAGCTTCTACTTAAGTAGGATTTTGAATGCAGGACTTTTACACTATTGTATTGGTACTTTTACTTAAGAGGAGTACTCCACTGATTTAGAATTGCATTCGTATAACATTAGCGTTTAAAGTAAAAGGGTCAAAACCGATGCAGCAGAACCAGAGATTTCCTCTTTCTTATTCAACACATTCGTCGTCTTGGTCAAAACACGGCGCCTACATTGCCCACAATTCAACTCGATCACCGACAGTTCAGTAGGAGATTCAGGTGTGTTGTGCTGCAGTGGCTAATGTAGCCTTTAGCCTCTTGGCCTGCAGCACAGATGAGGAGCTGGCTACAGAGGTCTGTAAGCTCACTGCTTCCTAAACTCCCTAGTGTTCCATTTTCAGACTTGTAGTCTCTTCAGACCCATCCAAAATGTTATCACTTTGATGTGTAAAATCGGTGGAGTTCCCCTTTAAGTAAAGGATCTGGGTACTTCGTTCATAACTGGTGTTTTATTTGGGTCTCCGTCATGTTTCTTTTCAGGCCGACTCGTTCCAAAGAACATCCACACGGGTTGCCAGGAAATACTGGTGGAAAAACATTAAAATGATGATTATAATTGGTGTGATTGTGCTGATCATCGTTATCATCATCATCCTCTTTGCCACAAAAGTTATATGAATCCCCATCTGTCCTCCTTCACCAGCTCAGGACTGGTGGCTGGACGGAAGCTCACCTGCTGCAGACAGCTTTTATTGTGCATTTTAGCATTAAATTGCCCTCACGAGAGGGTCTCTGATCATTTCAGCTCAAGCAAACAGACGGGTTACATTTCAAGATTGAATATATGTATGTAAATTCAAAGGGTAGATGACTTTCAAAACATCTGCAAGGTTATTGGTTAGGTTATTCTGTGACAGATTGTTAGAAACCTGGCTGAAATGCTTCCTTGAACACTCCAAGTCATTAACATTATTTCACAAAGGATCACAAATCCAAATGAGTGTTTTTGTTTTTATTTTGTCACATTTCTTTTGAGTAATTACCTGTGTGTGTGTTACACACATACATACATACTGTATATATGTATACACTGTATGTTTATGAATGTCAAACTATGTAATAAATACATGTAATATATGACTGATGAGTACGATAAAAAGGATAAATTGTAACAACGTGTTTTATCTTTGCTACCACAGTACTATATGTATGTGTGTGTGTGTGTGTGTGCGTGTGTGTGTTCCAACCAAGCTAACATTTCAGTAAAGCATAATAAATGAAGCAATTCACAAATAGCATTGGAGAACAATAAATACAAAAACCAGAAGGGACGAGAAACGCAAACTGCTAAAGATTTGCAGTTATATGCAAAAAAACATCAAAATCCAAAACTTTTAAGATACAACAAATACTCAGGTAAATATAGAGGAAATGTGTTGTAGGTCATAGTGCTCTTCGTTTACGGTCTTACAATCAGCTAGTGATCTTTGCTGGGTACCATCGTCTCTCTGGAACAATGCTCCACCAGCCCACAGCTGTCTTTCATCACTCTGACGCCTATGAGAAACAAACAAAAACAAATCAGCTATAGATGAACAAAAAGCTGTTAAATTAATAAAAGAAAAAAAAAAAAAATAGGAATCCCCCGTGTTTATAATGTCCAATGTAAAAACAATAAGAAAAAACAAACTGAGAACAGTTATTATTATTTGTTTTTACATTTTACAGTTTTTAAAATAAAGTTAGTCCATAAGCTAGAAATCCTGAAGTGCAATAAATTGAAGAGGTCAAAGCCAAAAATACTAAATGGAAGAAACCTTCGATTGGTCAAAAATACACATTACAGAAAGCATTACATGCAAATTTCTGGAAATGTAGCGACACTTCTTGTTTTACAAAAAGGTTATAAGAGGAAAATTCGTTACAGGAAAATTAACAAAAGAGGAGTCTTTTCCATCGCTGTCAGTAACACAGAACAGAACAATACATGTACACAAAGTAAAGCACTTTATCCCCCAACACGGTAGAGTCCAACTACGAACCAGGTTTTAGCTCATGGACTACTGGCTACAAGAGCTAAATAAAGAAACAAGCATTTTAGATAAGATTAGAAAGCATATATTAACAATAGGAACTGGGAAGTCCAGAGAATGCTGTACGTATCCTTTGAAAAGCAAATAGTTATTTTTCCATATTTATAAAATCATTACTTGTGGGGGAGTAAGGGCCTGTAAAAAATGACAATTACATGTGTATATTTTACGTTTTACATTACAAACAGTTGCAAACAAAACTAAAATGGAAAGAAAGATGACAAAGCTGGACGTGTCCCATATTGTTTTAGATTAGAAATGCTGATACAGGATGTTGTAAGACCATACCAAATGGCAGCATTCGAGAGCGTATGCTTCTCGTACCCGGTCCGCATTGAGCGGGCCCTGAGAGTATCTGGGAGTCAGCTCATGGCCTGCAAGGAAGCTCCGCTGGCAGGTACAAACAAGGTATGTCAGAGTTAGGAGACAACATACTTCCTTTTCTGTTTTTCCTTGCACATCCTTAACTTTGGCATCCATTTACTGTAGTAGTAGTAGTACTTTACCTGTTAACTTTACAGTTTAAAAAAAAAAAAAAAAAAAAAAGAAGGTGCAAAAGAGGCAGCAGAAGGCCAGCTGTTAAAATAATCGCCACAAGAGCGTAGCCTCTATGTTACCACTACTGTAAAGCACTTGAGGGTGCTGAGAAAAAGAAATTTATAAGAGGAAATTACACATTATGTTACCAAACAGCAAAGTAAATATGACTACTTTAAGTTTACAGTAAGTAGTGTATTTTTGGTTTTACATACCTACTTGAAGATGAGGATTTCCCCCATTAATACGGCTTGTAACTGTTGGTGTGACCACCACGCCGTGGCGACTTGCCATATCCCCCCGACTGATCTACAAGTGTGGTAAAAAAAAATAAAAATGTAATCATGTCAAAAGTCAAAAAATTAATGTGAGCTCATCGCGGTGTTTTATTGATGCGTTTCCTTACCGTTGTAGTCACCATATCCATAATAGTTGTTGTAGCCAGGGTAATCATAGCCCCCATATCCTCCATACCCTTGATTATTGTAACCATAATTGCCATAATTCCCATAGCCTTGATTCCAGTAGTTGCCATAACCCTGGTTCCAGTTTTGATTGGCACCTGCAATTCAACAGGATTTAAATTAGAAAAGCTTTTTTTTTAAAGACATTATAATCACAAGACCCAACGTCGGTTTCATTAAACTCAAACTTCCAAGTGAAAACCTTTTTTTTTTTTTTTTAAGCCTCAAAATCTCATGAAAACAAACAGAGATTAAGTTTTTATTGGGCGCCCTTTATTACAGACGGTCTCCAGGAAGGCACTGTGCCCTGCACATCACCGCCCACACCACCACCTTTACTGTCCCGTTTTTGTACCAATAAAGTTTTCTCCACTCACCACCACCTCTTCCTCGAGACCTGGATGAGTATCCACCTCTGCCTCCCCAGTACTGCTGCTGCTGGTACTGTTCCTTGGACATTGCCACTTTTATTTCACACTAAAGGGACACCAGTTAAGTTGCTTTATTTCCTTTGTGATCACGCGTCAGTTATAAAAAGCCACCGTGACATCTAGCAAACCGGTGACAGGTAATAAAGTTATCGAACAGAAACAAAAAGGGAGCGTGTACCTTGCTCAGTCCGATGTTGTGGTACTTTTTCTCCATGATACTCTTCACCGGTTCCTCCTCTTTGAACGTGATGAAGCAGAAGCCTCTCCTTTTGTTTGTTTTGTTCTCCATGGGAAGTTCAATCGACTCCACCTGTTCACATTATCCGTGAATGTGTTAACTGAGCCTTCATGAAAAGCGTGTTCAGTTATGTTTTCAATGGGCAGGCACACTACGATTTACTAGCACTTAGAGGGTGTTGTTCTCTTTACAGCACCTACGAAAAAGCTGAATGTTACCTCTCCAAAGGCACCAAAGTACTCTCTGACTTTCTCTTCAGGAGTGTCTGGAGAGAGGCCACCAACAAAGATCTTCTTTACAGGCTCCTTGCTCTTCATGGCCTTGGCTTTTTTGGGGTCAATGACCTTCCCATTGAGTTTATGCTCCTTCTGGGAGACAACCTTCATAACAAAAGAATCAAATGACAAAAGTGGTCAGACAGAGAAATCATGCAAGTGTTAACTCAGGACTCCTCATATAGATGATAGTTAAAAAAATACCTATGCAAAGAATGTTTAGTTGCCGTTAGTTAATTTGTCGGTTAATCATTTAATTTTTTTTTCTATTAAATGTAAGAAAATTGCCAAAAAAGGCACGTGGCATTATATGACCCTTGGTTTGCGGTGCGTGCGTACTGTGTAATGTAAAGAGTACACATGGGAGCGGGACAGTACCTTGTCAACACTGTCAGGCTCTTTGAAGAGCACAAAGCCAAAGCCCCTTGAACGGCCCGTCATGGGGTCCAGTTTTAAAGTGCAGTCTACAACCTCCCCATACTTGGAAAAGTAATCTTTCAGGTCCTTCTTAGTCGTGTCCCAGCTGAGCCCTCCTACAAACATCTTCCTATTGACAAAACAGCAAATTTAAGGAAACCATGACTCGTTGCAGACTCAGACCACAGCACCCGGCCTGATGTTCACAATAGCGAAGGCATAACCGAATCACGTCATCGGCTCCGATCTTCACTTCCCCTCCAGTACAATGTACTACTGGTCTTTTCTGAGTCAAGTCGTTAGCGTCACTATCCATTTCAATTATTACCCAGCAGTTAGCTAGTTAATAAGCCTCACAACAACATTACTCACTTATTTTGTCAACGGTCTTCAAAAACCTCTTCAAGTTTGTACCTTGTGCTTTTGCCCCGTTAAGCCAGCGTTTACTATTTAATAAGATGCTCTTATTTTACAGGAGGGGATTAGGGCCACGTGTGAAATTGTCTTTTTGAGTTCTGACTTTATTCTCAGAATTCTGACTTTGTTCTCGCAGTCAGAAAAAAAGTCGGACCTCAAAAATATTTTCATGTGGCCCTAATCCACTTCCATAATGCCTATATAAATATACATATATAAATGTATTAAACTGTCAGGCAGTTTCTATTGATATAACTCATTTTATTTATTATCCCAATTTAATTAGCTCCCCGTGTAAAGTAACGATACAGGCTGACGAGTCTTCTCGAAAAACGTATGCGACACATTTCTTCAGAGCCGGCGGTGATGCGGCTCAGAGGTTGTTCTCCAGTTCCTCCAGCAGGGGGCTGGCAGTGTTTACAGAAATTGCGAAGACTTAATTGCGAAGACTTCTATCGCCTGCGCGACACCAACGAGCGTAATGTGACTGTACCCTTCATCCTCCTCGTTTTTACTGGCGTCGATCCGCGATCCCTCGGCCTCGGCCCCCATCAGGCCGCAGTCCCCGACTGCGGACATCGGGTCGTCGCTGTTCGCCTCCCCGTCCTCTTCCATCCTCATCATGGTCGCGTCGTCGCTGAATTCGTAGTCGTCCGACATGTTTAGCCGCGAACTCAATGTGTCGCCCAAAACCGCCCGGGAGCTCGAGCCACGTCAGAATCCCCTGCAGCGGCTAAGCTAGCTCGGTTGGCTCGCTGTCGGCTAATGCTAGCTGGCGCCCAGCTAATATTCTGTGATCATATATCGCTAAGCGGAAACGCTTGGCGTTGGCGGCACCGCGCTGCCTACTAAGTCCAAGTTAACCAAAGTGCAACGTCAGTCTCAATGTAGGCACGTTCGTGTTCGAGTGAGGCAGCGACTGCGTTTCAGGCGCTGCGATTTTAGGGGTGATTTGCGAGCGTCGCTTTGTTTTCGTCGCATTTTCTTCCTCGCGTCTTTCCCCGCAGAAAAACGCGCTCACCGTCGCCACCCGCCGGCCGGGGGCCGACGTGACGCCTCTGAACATGTGTGCCGCTCACTGTCGAGTGTTCGCTGGGCAAGGACAGCTAGCTGGCGGCTGGCGGCTAACAAACTGACCAGGCGGCACATTTCGCAGCGAGTTAGATCGTCGTTGCTCGGCTCCACCCGCCCGGGTTAGAGGACCAGCGAGGTGCGGCGTTGCCCGGCTTTTTATATCCCTATTTTTTTATAAACTCCGTGGTGCTGCCAATTAAGCTAACGTCAGCTAGCCAGCTGCAGGCTCTCCAGGAAAAAATGGCCACCGTTTCAATTCCTGCGCGCACCCGTGCACTCTTGCTGGATATCGAAGGAACAACCACACCGATCACGTTTGTGAAGGTAAGTTGTAGCAGGCGGGGTCGTTGTCTTCAGCACTGTCGGCTGATTGCGTGGCGCTCGACATCGGCTCCGTGCTAACGGACGCCTGTCACCAGTAGCAGCCAGCTAACGCAGCATAGCCCGACGGTGTTTGACGGTCCGCACCTCGATGTAGCGGCCGACTTTCTCTTTCTCTACACGTACACTGCGTTGCTCTCTTTCTTAATTCCCTTTTTTTTTTTATTCGCTTTACACAACCAACTCGTTCAACGCGCATCTTTCAGAGTCGCTGCCGGATAAACACAAACCGTCTGCGGCGTTCACGTCGCGTCGGATTTATCGCACTTCCAAGCTACTCGCCTGTCAATCAAAGTCATAATTACAACTAGGAATTACTGACTTTTAATGCAACTAAAAATTATGTTTGATATATCCGACTTTATGCTGTTTAAATGTGGGAATGTCTGAAACAAAGAATCTGTATTCAGTGTAGTTTATTAAACCCAAATTCAGTTCTGTCTTCTTTTGTGATATATTTATTATGTACGCAATGACTCCACTTTGTCACCTCCAGGATATATTATTTCCATACATCAGGGAGCATCTTGAGGATCACCTGTCCACTCACTGGGAAGAAGACGAGTGCAAACAAGATGTCCATCTCCTAAAGAAGCAGGTAAAGCGTTGAGGAGGTTTTTAAGTTTCACTCGCCACCGATTGAACCAAACTGTTGTAATGTGTTGTGCTCCTGACACCTGATCACTCGTGGAACTTCCAACAACGGCAACACAACACGTGCTGTAACGCTCCCTTTTAATAACATAAAAACCTGGCTGTCGTGGCAGATTGAAGAGGACATGAAACAGAACCGCTCGTGCCCCGTCCACGCCGTGGACCAGACGGTTCACACGGACGAGGAGAAGGCCATTAGGGAGGTAGTGGATAATGTGCTGTGGCAGATGGCGGCGGACAGGAAGTCAACAGCACTCAAACAGCTCCAGGGTCACATGTGGAGAGCGGCTTATTCTTCTGGGAGAATCAAAGGCGAGTAAGTACACTGATCATGTTCCTCACTTCAAAATTCATCCTACAGACGCTCTGCTCAGACTGAAGTAATGACCTGGCAAGGTTTCCAGAAACACAATCGATGCATATGTACCCAAACGCAATCATCAGCCTGGACCCTTCAAGTTGAAATATATTGTGCTTATTGTCTGAGGTCGTGACAATTTTGGGACCGAAAAACTGGCTCAGTACATTTTTATAAGAGATTGAATTAGGTTTATCTTCTGATTCCTGTCTTGCTGCAAACAGGATCTACCAGGATGTAATTCCATCCATCAAAAGATGGAAAGGACAAGGACTGAAAGTGTACGTTTACTCCTCCGGAAGCGTGGAGGCACAGAAACTTCTGTTTGGATACTCTGTGGAAGGAGATGTTTTAGATGTAAGTACATCATGTGTTCCATACAAACAGACTCTGACGTTAGTTCCACATAATCCGCTTTACCAATGCAGCAGTTTGTTTCTGCGTCAGAAGGGAAGGAACATTTATAATTTATTGATTTCAGCTGTTTACTTGGTTAAACTGTAAACTTGTGCTGTTAATCTTCCAGATGTTGTTGCTAATGAGACGTTTCTTTTAAATTCTGTCAGTTACTCAATGGTCACTTCGACACCAGTATAGGAGCTAAAGTCGAAGGCAAAAGCTATGAGAGAATTGCTGAGAGGATCGGCTGTCCACCCGAGGAAATCACATTCTTGACGGACGTCACTCGAGGTATGTTAGCAATAATATTAGTTGTTACAGTATAGTTGATAATGTATTTTAGATTTTTAGTCTTGTACACTACGAATACAGAGTTATCTCTATACACTTCATTAAAACAGAGCTTTGCTGAAATCGCGTTATGTTTTGTGATTTAGTTCTATAATTGTGTTGCGATTATAATATTCATCATCAGGTCAAAATGTCTGTTTGACCAAATACGTACAATGACATGACATTACCATCAGCCAGCTAATTAGCACATGTTTGCATGCTAACACGCTAAACTAAGATGATAAATCCATCAACTTGCTAGCATTATCATTGTGAGCATGTTAGCATGCTGACATTAGCATTTACCTCAAAGCCAGTAGCACAACTGCAGAGTTTACATGTAAACCAGGTTTCTGTTTCTCACCAAAACACTCTGAATCTCAGAGGTTTTTTTTTTTTTTCCTCGTAAAACATTTGCAAAGGTGATTTTGTAAACATGTAGTTGTGATGATAAAGGCATTGAAATTTTGGTTTAGGTGCCTTGAACGTGCTTGAATTTTACTCTTAAAAGCTGCCGAAACCTGCCTTTCTAGATCAAATTTAACTTGAAGGGCAAGTTAAATTTAAATTCACAGCATGCCCCAAAAACTTTTTTAAATTTCTAAATGCATTTACCTTTGCAGAAAGGCTCTATTAATGTGGGATTAGAGTTGGGATTAAATTTTGGATTTGTCCATTTGCAGAGGCTAAAGCGGCTGAAGAAGCCGGGGTGAACGTGGTGGTGGTGGTCAGGCCTGGAAACATGGAGCTGACGGATGACGAGAGGGCCCACTACAACCTCATAACGTCCTTTAGCCAACTTGAACTGAAGAGACATGGTTAACGGAGAGCGTGGAGGAAGACAGGGAGAACTTCTGACTTAATTTCATAACAACCTGTTCCTTCTTTTATTTGCACCCCCCCCCCTCTTTTATTTTTTTATTTTTTGCTTTGCAACTCTGATGCTTTTGTTAGTTCCATGTTGACCGTTCAGGAAGTGTAGGAGGTGCTGCTGAGACTACAGTTGGCCACAAGCAGGGCTACTGACGTCCCAGCCTGTAAGACGTCTTTCACATGTGTGGAACCGGATCTACGGAGCCCCAGAGGGACTCAAATGGAGCATCACTCTCACTGGACCATTTGAATGACTGGGAAGAGAACGGAAAAGCTGTAGCTGAAAGAAGCAACAAGGCCTGAAGGAAAACTGCACGAGCTGTAATGTTACGTTTTTAGATTAACCGTATTCCAGTTCTGAAGCTCTCCGGCATTGTTTATCCTGGGCCTTTTTTAAAAAAAAAAAAACACACACATTTTGGGGTTTAAATTAATAATGGTTACAAAGGGTTTTGGAATTTCATCAGTAGATTGTCGAAACGGGCCGCAACGTAATCCTTGTATGCAACTACACTGGTCAAAATGTGTCCACTGAAAGTGCCGGGTTTTGCTGCCGACTGTGGCTCAGACTGTTATTCTGTGTCTGACAACGTGATGGAAAGGATCCCTACAGAGACAGACCTCTTGTTAAAGAGTAAGATCCTGTTTGTTTAACCAGTTGCAGGGGGGATCCGTTCCATAACGTTGTCAAGACGCTTTTAACACTCTGAGCCAGAGTCGGCGGCAAAAACGAGCACTTTTAGTAGACGTACTCGGCTGTTTGCGGAGGAGATCTATTGGACCAATTCTAAGACTTTTGTACCCATTAGTCATTTAGACCCCAAAATTTGTAAAAGAATTGGGGCCCAGATTTTAAAAATACCTTTCACTCAAATCTTTGCGTGTGCTGTAATTGTCACATTAACATTTTCCATTCATGTGCTGTTTCTTCCCTCTACACACACACGTGTTGCAGATGTATGACATGTTATCCAGTGATCCAACTGTTCATTAATATTTTTAATGTTTTAGGAAGTACACTGTAGATGTACTCGGCAGTGGTGCTGCTGACAGAAAGCTCTAATTTCAAACTTTGTTCGAATGTCTTAATTAGCCCCCTCGCAGGTGAACGGTGTCTATTTAAATGTGCCATCCTCGTTGATCATCTGTAATGTTGGTGTTGGAAAGTTACTGATTTGATTACTGAATTGACAAAACTTATAATTTATGTGTGAAACATAATTAGTATAATTCAGGAAATGATCTCAAAAAAATATTGCTGAAAATAAATGCCATGTCTCACACAGACATCTGTCTACCCCCCTCTGTCCAAATGTTTGTTGTTTATGGTGTAGAAGTACGGGGCAGGTCACACAAAAAAAAAAAATCCTAAAATGTTTCTCAATTGTCCCTTGTGCTACTGAACCATACGCCAAGATTTATGATAAATACGTGTTCCTAGTGATTTCGGACCGTGGGTACTGGCTGCCCCCCAGCTCTGACACAGGTTATGGTCTGCTTGGAGGGTCTTTGCCTTCTCTACTTCTGAACTGAACTGATGGATTCAGCAGTAGTCCTCAGGACCTGATCGTCCCTCTCCAAGTGCCTTTGTGCAGCAGCTCAGGATGATAGATATCCAATATATAATATTTAAACACAGGCAGCATTATGAGTTTTACTTTTGATAATTTAAGTACATTTTGCAGATAACATATGTACCTCAGTAAAGGTTTCAATGCAGGACTTTTACTTGTAACGTATTTTCACAGTCTGGTATTGCTACTTGTACTTAAGAAAGTAGCAATACCACTGTGTAAAAATACTGTTACATTAAATTTCCTGCACAATGTTTCATAATCATACATCATGTTCTTTGATTATAATTAGTGAAAAAATAACGTATACATCTAATGTTGCAGCTGGTAAAGGTGGAGCTCATTTAAATGACTTATCACTACTTATACACTGTTGGGAAGCTCAACCTGTTGTAACTGACCAATTATATTGTTTATTATTTCAATCTGCAAAGTATCTAGTTACTAAAGCTTTCACATAAATGTAAAATTGTAGTGGAGAATAAATATAAAGTAGTATAAAATGGAAATACTCAAAGTACAAGTACATCAGAATTGCACATGACAGAAACTATAATTGAACAGTTGTTTCAATGTGCATCCAGTTACTTTGTTAATGTTCTGCATTGACTATTGATGGCCCAGAACAGCTGAAAGATATTAAGCCAATTCAATGACATAATTGAGACAGTATTCTACAGGGCCAACATATAGAAGAAATCATCTAAAATCAAGATGATACATCATATTGTAAATAAATACTATTTATTGAAAATATTGCATGTAGTCAGTCTAAAACAAAGCCTTGTTTTTCTTTATTAACAACATAAACTGAGGTTGACCACTCAGACCGCGGGCCTCGTCATAGTTGGAATGAAAATCAAGAACAAGTCTTCCAGTTTCCTTCCGAGGTCTGATTAATTAGCAGACAATTACCTAGCGTTTGATTAAGCATGCATACTTTAAAATTCCATGAAAGCAGTCGCCTTTTTAAAAACAACATTGCACTCTGCTGAGCCTCATGATTACACGGAAATTTAAAAACAAAGAAATTAAATTAAAAAACATTAAAAAAGGTCCTCCACAAATGGGACTGCATTGCTTTGCATTGACATATCGCACATACCGACAACACCTTGGTCCAATGTGTTGCATGTGGTCAAAGTAAGCCAGTAAAAGCAGAGAGCGGAGTTTAGAGTACTAACAAAAGTCGTATTAGATTTAAGAAGTCTGGCACACCATGCATCAACGTTACCACTGGATTATTGGTTTCATCCGATGCCCCGTCTTTAAAGTTATCCATATTCTGTCTCCTGCTGTTAAAATGGACGTCTTCTCCATCATCCCTCTTATACGTTTGCAGGTTTGCTGCATGCAGGCAATGACGCATTTACATGTAAAACATAAAGCATGATTTTGGACTTTAAAGATAACATTTTATGTACTTGTGGATTATAAAAAAGGTATCTGAGCAATGTTGTAGTGCCCAAATATTGACAGACTATAAAGATGAACAAGCTAATATTTCTTAAATGATTGTTAGCATGGCCGCGCTGCACCAGCAGTCTGCTATTAAAACCTAATTCATTGTGATGAGCTTTATTCTTTAAACGGACTACATTTATATTGATCATCTCAACACAAGTAGATAGAAATGCCCTTAAAATTCCTGAATCTCCTGTTGCCTATTTTGCTTCTTTATTCATGATTAATATAATTTCTTTTACATATTTATTTATTTCTATATCCAATATGCAGAAACTGTGCCTTTATATTTGTATATTTTGTTTGACAGTTTGGAGATGTTTTTATTATGTTGCACATTCATTCAATTCTAATCGTGAACTAGTGACTACAATTTTAAGTTAAAACCAAATGTTTAGTGTAACTCGTGTCTCTGGCCCTGCGTGCGTTTGCACAGGGCTCCGAATTTACTTTCATCACTGAGTGCGACTGATAGTATGGCTCGTGTTTTGAGTTACACGAATGGCACAAAGAAGAATTTAACAGCTATTTTCAAACATCTCAGAATCTTCTTCATTTGCGCTGTGCGTCAAATGCAGCTCCCTGTGATAGAAGCTCGACCCCAGGGCCAGTCGCTCTCCGCCGTCCACCGGTCAAAGACCTGGAGGAGTTGGGAGGTCGGGTTTTCTGGCCCCCGATCAGACCCCGAGTTTGTTGGCTTGTGTGAGCACCACCTTGAGTACGGGCATGAACGCTGACGTCTCGCTGAAGTTGCTGTTGCTGACTATGTGGGTGTGGATGTTGAGGCCCTCCGCGTAGGATCGGGACTCTATACTCCTGGCTATGTTATGAAGTCCTCCTACAATGGCGGGAGAGAGCTGGCGACAATAACAGCAGACAAAAGAGTTGGTGAGAAATCAGAGTGCCGACATCCTGTACACGTAAAAATGCAGTTATTTAGTAGGAGCAGAAGACATTTGGCCAATTAAGACCAATTTTAGCTCAGAATAAGTTGTCCCCAACTAATTTCAGAATCCGAATTCTGACTCTTCTTCTTACTCCTTTTTGTTTGCACTCTTCTCCTTATTGTCTTCTTCCCCGTTATTATTATTGTCATCTGTCAGTGCAAGAAGTCAAGCTGAGCGGGACGATACTCACCGTCTGCTCTCTGAGCTTGTCATAGAGCGCCTCCAGACGTTTGCTGGCATCATCGAGCTTCCTCTTAGTTTGCTGTGAAAAGGTCAAACAGAGCGCGATGACACATCCAATGATCCAATGATTGTTAAGTAGAGGTCATTTTGATTGTTATTCCCCTCAGATGGACTCACAGGGTCGGTAGCTACAGCCAAGCACTTCTGGATGAGACCCTCAAATGTGGTCTTCAGGACCAGGTGCTCGTCAGGGATGGGCTTCTTCATGATCTTCTCAGCAGGGATGGACTGCAGCGGCTGAAGGGGTTTTAAGATTTCCAGTCAAGTCTAATGTGTGAATGACTAAGTTTACTCATCTCATAGCCATTTCCTTAAGGCCGTGTCATTACTTGTAGCTTAAGGGATATTATGATGGTTGGAGCTCTTATTTTGAAGGCGTAATGCTGTTACAGTGAAATGGAAACACAGTTCCGCTTGTCAGCTCAGTGAAAGTGCATCTTCCAAACAGGAACAATGTCAGGATTTGTGGGTTTTTTAGCTCTTGATATGTTTGCCAACATTTTGTTTGGTATCGAGTGACTTTTAGCTCTGTATTTGGTCATCACAGACTCCTGAGGGAAACCCCTCGCTCTTCAGCCGCTCAATGAAGTTCAAAAGCAACACAACAGTGTATTTTACACGACACTAAAGCCTCCGTGAACCATCACAGTTCACATGAAATAATGAACTCGTACAGCTCAGATCAGTTTTCGGAGGCCATCACACAACACAATAAATTAAAAACTTAAAAAGGAGAAAAACCTCAGACAAAAACTAAATCCAAATGGGAGGAAATCTGCGAGTGGGACCATCCTTTTAAAGCAGTGCCATTAGGGCTAATTTCTTACACTGTGTTGTTTTTTGGGTCAGAATCTGTGGAAAACTGTGTACCTGTATAACATCTCCAGTAGGTGCGCCTGGTGCCCCCTCCATACTGGTCTTGGGCATTGCAGGGTTCATGGGTGGAGGGGAGAGCTGCTGCTGGTGCATGCCTGAGTAGGGAACCTGGGCCCCATGTTGGCCCTGGACCATGGCCTGAGGGCCCCCGGAGGATACCGGCTGGGCCTGAGGGTCAGCGCCCAGCGGAGCCATGATGGGGGCCGGAGGGGCGTAGTTCTCTCGGACCTGCTGAATGACGGCGAATGCATTTCATTTAAATCATGCACCATCCTCGTCCCTGTCTGCAGGACGACGTGAACACCAGTTATAGATTTACATGATGTGACTGCGGGAACAGACTTGAGCCAGCAGACTCACCTTCTTCTTTGATGCTCTGCTCAGGGCCGGAGGGTCATTCCAGCCATTCTGAGGTCCTACAGAGAAAACCAAGTCTTAATCATTCACTTAGTCTCACATTACGGTTTCTTTTATGTTTTGAAATGTGTCAAAAGTTAAACAATTAATTTAATTTGTTAGCCATAGCTTTGATTGTAAGCTTAGAACATTTCATGGAAAACTTAAGACATTATAGGAATTATACATATTCGCTTACATGTTAACTGAGAAGACCGATACCACTCTCGTCTGAGAGAGGTATCGGTCTCCTCCTCCAGCTCTCGTTAAGAAAGCAAATAAATGTATTTCCCAAAATGCCGAGCTATTCCTTTAAAGCCCCACCGATTGAGCTGCGAGTGTTTTATAATCACATCAATCAATGTTCAAGGCAGATTTCTCCCAGATGGTAAAGTTTAGTGATTCAGCCAATCAAGACATGCACAGCACCAACTGGAAAAAGAGACGTGCAAATTTGTTTCAGAAAAGCTGCACGTTTCCAGATAAATGATGCAAACAAAGCTTTAGGTTGAATTATAGTCGTGACCTCTTCCTGTTACCTCGGCTCCAAGTAATAAAGTTTTTAACGATTATAAAAACACTATAAAATCAATTTATGAAATTGCTGCATTCATCAAATTACAGTCAAAAAGAGAAAAGTTAATTCAATGTGACTATTAATAAATGTATCTTCTTACTCGGCTATTAAATGATAAAATCAAATCGTAAACAGTATTTTTTAAATTAAAGCAATCACAAAATGTAAACGGTGATTAACACGTAAATCAGTAAATGGACTGTTCCATTTTAAAGCCATTCTAAAATTAATTTAGCAATTCATTTTATAAAGTATTTATTAACTAATTAAATGGAAAATATTTATTTCTTTAAATTTTTGATATTATAATTTGTTTCATCTAAATGTGGGAGTATTGTCTTCTTATTTTCACTTCCTTTCTTTTGTTTCGCTGACCTGTATTTTTATAATGTACTTTTTTACCCTGTAAAGCAGTCAAATTGCCAATACAATTAAAGTTGCCTTGCCTATTGGTAAGATTCTATTCTGTTTTGTATATTACGAAGTTGAAAAAAAGCAAATGCGTGTCTGTGTTGTGCAGCATGTTAAAGACGCCCTGAATTTGAAACTGGCTGGAAGTTAAAAAGGAGGACATTGGAACCACGGATGTCTTTGAGCACATGGGATGAGTGAGTTTGTGAGGAGGATGATCAGAGCCATGCAGACGCCCGGGGTCAGGGTCTAGCTGTGTACCTGAGACTCCGCTCGCTGGAGGAGGAGGAGGCGGCATGTAGGATACAGGCGATCCCGGCCCGCCATGCTGGAAAGACGCTCCGGAGGACGGAGGAGCGGAAAAGGAGGAGGAGGAGACGGCGGTCGGAAAGAAAAGAGGATGGGAGGGAGGAGAGGAGGACAGGCACTGGCTGATGGGAGGTTGTCTCGGATAGACCGGAGGTGCTGGCTGGGTGTACTGAGAGAGAAAGCCAGGGGGCTCTGCAGGAGGAGGAGCAGCAGAGGAGTACTGAAGAGGCTGATAGACAGGCACCCCCCCAGCTCCAGGTGGGTACTGGCTGACCTGGGGGTAGGCTGGGAGTCACACAGGATACAACAGGTGCCGTTAGTGGAAACACTGGTGCATGTTACACTGACTGTATCATGCAGCAGGACACACTGGTAATAAACAGATAGTAAGACCAGCCACAGTACAGTGCATGCTAACATGCTTTATGTTTAGCTCGGAGGTTACAAAAGAATCAACAGGCAGAGAGATAAACACGTTAAAATGTTATTCAGCAACAGCACAGAGATCAGATGCTACAGGGTCAAACATCTCCAACAGGAAATGCTTGCCAGGGTTTTAAAGAAGAGAGAAGACGTTCATGTGCCACCTCTTGATGCAACCTTGTCTCCTACAAATAACGTTTGTATATTCTACTAATTTGCTTTGCCAAATACGGAACTGCAGCCTGGATGTCAACACAAGTGGAGGAAGGAAGTGTAGCGTTCTCGTGCTGCACAGAGGTCACGTCAGACGTACAAAGCACAGCTGGCAGATATGTGCAATGTAAAACTTTTCCCCCAATAAATCAGTTGTGTATAAACTTCATTTTTAGGAGACAAGGACGCTTCGTCACATTTAACCTTAAACTGTGCTTTTCTCTCCATATCTGAGATTTCCTTCTAAAGTCAATAACCAACATGATACGCAGCCAACTAAGCGGCTAGAATGTGTGAAACACTTACGCTGGTACTGATGGGAGTACATGTATGCAGGAGTGGAGGAGGGTGGAGGTGCAGCAGCTGTGCTGGAGGGTGGCATCCCGTACATGGGGTTGGAAGGCTCCACCTGCACAGACACATGGAGGAATATTTCAACACAAAAAGACAGAACATTGCAGTGATAACCATCTGTGCGTGTGCGAGAAGAGCGACGTCTGTACAGTCACAACAATCCGAGTGCAGGAGAGACAAATGAAAGACAGTGAACGCATCGCAGGAGACAACTAAAGAGTGTAAACAGGAAGTAGGGTGGCGATGGGGAAAGGCCGAATACAATTTGGGATATCAAGTACTGATCTGATCAATGATAACAGTTTTGTCATTTGCCATCGTTAAGGATCGCCTGCGTGCAAGAACATCTGTAAACATCAGCACAGGTGTTGTGTCGAGGTCGGGTGGGCGGTCAGAATACCTGCTGCTCTGAGGTGCTGCCTACTTGAAGAGGAGGAGGAGGGACATTGGGGAGGGCTGTGGGAGTCTGGTTACTCCAAGAGGTGACAGTGGAGGCAGCCCTCACCTGAAGCACACAGAGACACACACGGCACATACCAATGATGGCCGCAGCATGGAGGTGGTGGGCGGTGGGCGGTGGGTGGGTGGGGGGGGGGTGGCACACCAAACACCACCACATTGGACCAGAGCCAGGGTTCAAATTACACAAACAACAGCTTCTTCCCCCCCATAAAAAAAAAGCTCTCAAGCGTTGGTGAGCACAGTCATCATTAATATTTCACGAGTACATTTAGGACCCAGCGTGTGATTTAAACCCCGGCTGAAATGGAATTCCGATCGGTGAAGTGACTACAACACAACAGGAAACTGCGAGGAGCACTTCACCAGGTGGGTTAGCATGTGATGGGACGCGGTCTGACAGCATTTCATCAAAGTCAATTCCAGTACGGGGTCCACTTATGAAATCTCATCAAGTCTAGGCTACAAGGTCTCATCATCCTTAGTCGGCCGAGAAGCAGAAACAAACTGTTGTTATGGCTGTTTAATGTGCGTTTACAACCTGCAGCTGCAGCAGGACAAGATGAGCATCAGAATATAATAATGCATCTGACATATTACTTTAACAGCAGAAGCCTCCTGAATTTCACTCCACACGCTGAAGGTCCTGATTCACAGGGTTCGTACAGCTTTTTAAGAGTAAAATTTAAGCACTTAAACCTAAACCAAACCTTCCACCCTCGAAACCTGTATCATCACATACTAAGTTACTATAAATGCCAGGAGGCAACAAATATGACGACAGGATCGTTTAATTTCAAATATTAAAAGATTTTTGGTTTACGTGAGTGATTGTGTCGATTATGTTCATAATCAATTGCTTTTCAAGGAACACACACAAACTCAGGCACGTTCCTAACCTTGAAAACGAATCCGTTAAAATGAAGCAATTTTCCAAACTTTTAAGACTTTGTACGAACCCTGTAACGATGAGATCGATCAGATTAAAATGCTGATATGATATGAACCAAAGTTGAAGTGGGAGATTCTCAAATTGACATGATGTGATCGTTTCTCCAAAGACTACAAAAACACAAAGACTCTGAATACACACAACAGGCAAACCTTTTGTTGCTGATATAATCTGCTGCCAGTGATGCTTGTTATTATAACCAGTGACAGTCGGCTAAAAATGAGAAGCTGCTACGTTTATGTAGCTTTGCTCTTTGCTAATAAAAGGAGTGAGGACATAAGAAAGGTTTGGTAAGTGATAGTGTGTCGTTAGTGTCGGAGCTTAATGATTATTTTGCCAGCTGTTGGAACCCATCCCTAGTGTGTGACCTGCAGATGTTGTATGTTATTTAGAGGAGGAACAAGAAAAAGGCCGGTTTGCCTTCATGCTCAATAAAACCCAAACTTAAATCCGTGTGATTTAAGTTCATGAGTAATCTGTCAAAGTGAAGAACAGTCAAAGCCTTGTTATGTGGTACAGTGGAAACACATACTGGCTGGTAATACTGCGGCTGTGGCGGAGCGGGGGCAGCGGGTGTAGGCATCGGTACCGGAGCTGCCGCGATGGGCCGTGGCACCATGGCGGGCTGGACCGGGGTGAACGGATGCCGGGGCAGAGCTGAGCCGTGCTGAGGTGGAAGTCTCTGGGTTCGTACCGGAGCTGCGGGAGCCACCGCCTGCTGCCCCAGAGCCCGACTGAGACGGTCACGGAGCTGCTGTACGGCAACCTGTACGGTCCAAACGAGAAAGGTGATCTTCAGTTAGTCTGTGTCTCATTATCATCCAAGTGTTTACTAAATGGAGTAATTGTGATTTTAAGATGTTTTAAATACACCATACAATGTAATTTAATACTCTGTTAGGAAAACCTAACGTTCCTGCCTACACTCGGCAGGAGACAATACTTTTTAAAAATAAATTGTGATATTTAACAGCCAGTTCAGACCAAAAATGTACGACAAGACGAAACCGTTTTGGAACGTTGCAGGGAAAAGTTGCAGCAGTGTGATCCGGCCCGACTCAGACCGATGCAAGCCGGCTGATGGGCCCACCACCGGCAGAACAGAAGCGCAGAGAGCTGTTGCTATGGAAACGATACACCGTCTCGTCTAGTCGTGCTGGTGTAAACTGGCAGGTTTCAGAGCGTTGCAGACTCGGCGCACTGCAAGTACATTCCAGTTCAAACTCGTCTCGTCGCGAATCTTTGGTCTTAACTGGGCTCAACACTCATTCCAAACCAGTTTTGTTACAGCTTGTGATACTACAGTGACTTCCTGCTAATATATTTGATTGAGGTACTTGACTTAATCAAGGAAAAGATGTTAACACTTTACTGAAGGCTTTACCAGCTACAGCATCGTTATTACTAAGAACTCAAACAGTGCTGATGTGTTTCACACCTGGTTGGTGCTGTCAGGCAGGTAGGTGATGGCGGTGGACAGACTGCCCTGGGAGGCCAGCAGGTTGGCATACAGGCTCATCTTCTCAGCCAGCAGGATGCCAACAACAGCGGGACCAGAGCGCTGGGTCTGCTCTACTGCACGCCGCAGCACCACCACCTTCTCCACCAGGTCCTGAGGGACGAAAACCCGACACGTTAGCCTGACTGCATTAACAGACTTTTTTTTCCGGGGTCGCTTGGGAGCAACAGAACAAGCTGAAAACACAAGACATGACCACTTCTTCTGCCTTCTGTTCCTGCGTTTCCTCCTCTGTATGATCTTGTTCTCTTTAAGCTTTTATGCTGGTCAGTGATTTAGCAAACAGCTGCCTATTCACACATCCAGCAGACAAACATTAGCATTTATTTGGAGACATATTTCTAACCACCCTATGAATTTAAGCTAAATATTCACTCTACTTTTCTTTGGTCTCTATCAACTCCTGAGGGAGAAATGTGGCTCTTTAGCAGCTTAATGCTCCACTATGTTCACCAGCTAGTTGCTAACTGTGTCGGTTTTCTGTTTACTGATGAAAGCGTAGTTTAAAGGCTGGAAAAACCAAAACAACAAGCTAAAAGAAGCTTAAAGAGGCACCGTGGAGCTGAGGGAAACTGCAGTGTTGGGTGATGCTTTTCTGTGGGTTTGACACTAATGAGGGAGACCTTGCACATTACACTCAGTAATTTGATCCAATATTGATGAGTGCAGCTTTAAAGCAGATCAAACAATGTGACAAAGTGAAAGGTGTCACTCGAAGTCATGCAGAGAATTATCACCTGACACTGCAGCTCCTCTCGGCTTAATGAAGCTTTACAGTATCTTTCAGCTCATTGCTTATTTGTCTGACCCACAACTTTACCCATCAGCGCCGGCTAGCAGACAATGTTAGTGCCTAGCTGGTAAACATAGTGGAGCATTTAGCAGCTAAAGAGCCAAATGGTTCCCTCAGGAATTGGTAGAGAACAAACCCTGAGCTAAAAGAGAGGGAATATTGGATTTACATTCATCAGATGGACACAGATGCTGCTGTCCAAAGAAATCTGTAATTTCAAGTTTTAAGATACAGAGCTTTCTCGACACACCTGGAGAGAGAGTGGACAGTGTCCGTTCTGTGCTCTGGTCCAACAAGTCACAAGTTTCTCCACGTTTCCAGCACAGATGTAACACAGACAGGCCTGTGCTTGCAGTTGGCCGTCCTCTGCGGCTTCCAGTCTGCCCCCGAGAAGGTCTAACAGAAACAGACATGTTCAGTTAGAGAGTCCAAAGTCACAGCTGAGAGGCTACGAAGTTGAATAAGAGGGACTGTGAGTACAGGCTGCATGAAACAGGAAAGAAATGTAAGCACTACATTAATGTATTTTATGTGGTAAAATGTTATTATATTTTATTATATTTTATCATTGTTATATTTTTGTATCCTTTATTCTATTTTTTCCATTTTGTTTTTTGCATTTTTAATCTATTTGATCTAGTTTTTATTTTTCTATTATTCTAGCTTTTAAATCAATTTTGCTACATTTTTTAAATTTTTATTTTCTTGCATGCAAATAGTTTTTATGGTCCTCTTATCTCGTCTGTGAAGCACTTTGAACTCCACTAACCTGTATAAAAGGTGCTGTACAAATAAAGTTTGATCGATAAACTAACCACAGAGGGTGGAGAACTCCTCGGGCTGAGCGTAGGTCATGACAGCAGCCAGAGCCTCCTTCCAGTTCTGCAGGTCACATGTCTTCAGGATGTCATGCCAGTCTTTCATCACCACTGCGCTGATCAGCTTGCAGGACAGGAAACACAAGTTAAATCATCGACAGTGAACTCTCTCAAGTTCATGAACTCCCAGGGAAAATCCTCCTCGCCGTTACCTTGGTTATCTTGCTGTGTGTTTTCGTAAAATACTCCTTCTGGGTTTTCTCCAAGAGCTCGGCCCCTCCGGCGATGGCCAGGATGATGCCGTCTGCCATTCGGTTGTCATGGAGACAGAGCGCCACAGCTCCCTCAAAGTCTCCAGTCAGCAGGGCCTGCGTGATCAGCCCGTCAACGTCTTCCAGGAAAACAACAAAAATGTGAATACTTGACAATCATTTAGATTCTGTTTAACTGGTTAGTTCTTTCTCTCTGGCATGAAGCAAGTTGATACCTTGACTGATGCTGAGGCTGACTCCTCCTGTATTTCCTGGAGCTGCAGCTGGAGTTGAAGCTGGAGCCAAGGTCTCAGCGGGACTGTGCTCCTCCTCCACTGGTGCCACCGTCTCCTGAAACACCAGAGAAACATCCCGTCATGTCTCAAGCTTCCTCTTCTTCCCCACCCCACTACTTGCTTTAGTAATTGTATTACTCTAATCCTACCCGTTTGTTCAGAATGTGGAAATCAAATTAAACCAACAAGGCATCTACCAGCTCACGAGAACCATGTAGTTTCATGACGGACGGATGTTCTCATTAATCAAACGTGTCTCAGTGAGCTCTAATAAACCTCACTCTTAATGCACACTTGGGCAGTTACTTGAAATACGTCAAACTTGCAGCTACTTCACTACTCACAAATAGCTCAAGTGTGTGTTCTGGGATGGACCCAGTCAGCCGTGTGTGTTTACTATGGTGTGCAGGGCCTTTAACAATGCAACAGCATGCATGGAAATGTGCAGTGATGAAGGTGTACCTCCTCCAAGGGGATCTCCTCTTCCGCTTCTTCCTCCTCTGAGAGAACCTGGTCCACGTTTTCCTCCGGTTCGCTGGAAAGAGTGTCCTCTGGATCTGCTGCTGCTGGCTCTTCAGTCTCTGGGTCAGGAGTGGAGTCTAGTTCCGGTGTGGGGTCCGGCTGAAAGTTTGCTGCGGCAATCATGTCGAAAGCTGCCTCAGGAGTGTCAGCAGGCGCCACGAGGCTGAGGTCTGGTAAAGGCTGCAGGCTGGGTGGAGCAGGCACCTCCAACTGAATATTGAGGGAGGATATGGGTTTAGGGTCAGGGACTATAATTCAATTTTAAACTACAAAATAAAGAGAAATATGAGGTGGAAATTGAACACAGATATAATTGGATATCTGGGGAGAAGTGTGTAGGGAGGCACATTTGGTGACAAATTCAAATACTTGGAGGAGGGACTTCAAATGAAAAGTATTAACAAGACACAGATCAGTGTTCAAGTGCTGGAGAAAAATGTTCACCGCAAATTGGAAAGCATGCACATATTTTCTGGTGTCCACAGTTAAATAATTTGGGAGGAGGATGCGTTCAAATTTGCAAATGAAGGTCGGACTTAGACACAAACTAAACAGCTCTTTGGTCCACTCAAGATGACGAATTAATAAAATTACAGAGCTCAAGCTGGAGGCCATTTTTCAAGCAGTGTTGCAAAGCAAGTTTGGCAACCGGCCCAGGAACACTCAAGATCAGCACTAAGTTTGGCTTTTACACTGGAGTCAGGCTCGTGTTTTGAGTTCAGTGGTGGAAACAGGTGTACAAATTAGAGAAAGAGAGAAAGAGACGTTCACAAAGACCATCCACAGAAAAGAGAAAGTGTCTCACAGCGATGGATCTAAGAAATAAAAACAGAAGCCGGAAGCAAAATAAATTGTTTTTAACTTTTTCACGGTGAAATCAAGTCTGTGCAAAGCTTCCCCCTGAGCAGTTTCAAAAGGTGAAGTGGAAGGATTGCAACACTTCCTCTTTGCAAAATTTAAAACAGAGGTATACAGTCAGGTTGCAGCATTTCAGCCAAGAGCTGAAGCACTAATTGCTGCAAATCAGTGTTGATGTGAAACAGCGTGAATGGCACAGTAAGCAGGAACAAATGTGGAGTACTGTAGGGCGGTAACGGACAATTTGGAAGCATCGCTGCTAACTGGGCAGGGACGCTGTTCCCTGTTGTGGATATAAAACAGTTGCTAATTTTGTGTTTATACTTGCTGAAGGTTTTCTAATTGAATTGTGATTGGAAAGGCCAAATAACACCATAATACTGCATCGCATCACTTGAATAATAATCACTGTATGTAGCAATAAACAGCGTGACTTAATAACAAACTACATATCTGGAGGTAGATTGCTAAAAAAAAGGTTAAAGGAATGGTTCGACATTTTGTGAAATGCACCAATTCTCTTTCTGACAGTTAGATGAGAAGATCGATACCACACGATGCGAAGCTACAGCTAGGAGAGCTTTCCATAAAGACTGAAAACAAGGGGACACAGAATAGCTAGTGGCTCTGCCCAATGGTAACAAAATCCGCTTACCGACACCTCCAATGCTCATTGATTAACATGTTATATCTCGTTTGATTAATCCATACAAACATGACTATTTCTTAACCGGGCACAACAACTTCCTTAAGTCTTTGATGGAGTCTCGACGTGATCACTCCAGGAAGTCACTACACCTGGCCAAGAAACAGTCCGGCACATTTTACCGGGGATTATCGCTTCAGATTTTGTATGAATTAAAACAAACAAGATAAATCATGTTAACTGGTGAGCTTTGGGAGGAGCTGGTAGATTGATTTTTCCAACCTTTAGACAGAGCCAAGGCTGGCTGTTTCCAGTCTTTATGCTGAGCTAAGCTAACAGCCTCGTCCCGACTCTAGATTCGTATTTCACAGACAGATACGAGAGTGGTATCGATCACAAGTCTGCGAATAAGTGTATTTCCCAAAATGTTGAAACTATTCCTTTAAAATGCACGCCAAGAGTGACTGCTCTACACAAACTCACCTGCGGAGGGTCAGCAGGCTTTTCCTCGAGTGCCGCTGAAATCTGACAACAAAGGGGACACATTTATCACAAGATGTACTAAAGGACACTTCTGATGATGCATCCAGCAGCCTACAAAGTAGGCACCTCACCTTCAAGGCTAGCTCCTCTTTGTTGTACCCCAGAAGTTCCAGGTACTTGCTGCGGATGTCGCTTTCGAAATTAGCCTGAGAACAAACACAAAAGTCACACAAACAACTTAAAAGGAACGGCAGCATAATTTATTGAAAACTGTGGTGTTTCTCTTTCTGAATTTCACACTGTACCTTGAGGAAAGACCAAACAGTGTTTTCAAACTCGCTTTCGGCTGCGTCGATCTTTCCCTGGCAGAAATCCACAAAGCTGCCTGCGATCATAGTGGCCTGCAGCTGATCGGAGCGCTTCAAAAAGGCAGTTTCTGTAACAACCTGGCTGATATGTACAACGTGTGAAGTGGGCTGCTGAGGCTGCTGAGGGTTCGGCTTTGTGTTCTCCAAAGAGACCAGCTTCCCACCAAACTAGAATTGAACAAAGTACAAAACAATGGGGGGTTTTTTTTAGATGGTAAAAGAAAGAAGCTCAATCCTCAATGGCATGAAAAGTAAAGAAACAGGACTCACAGCGAATGAGGCTCCTACAGGTCTGCGGATCCACCTGGGTGGCTTCTTCAGGGGGTTGACTGTAGCCGGAGGGGCAGCAGTCTGGGGCAGCTGCAGCGGGGGCAAAGTTTGTCCCGTCCCAAAAGGATCCATGTTCCCAAACGAGTTGCTGATCTGCAACAGACACCCGGAGTGAAGTTAGGACACAAAAGGAAATCTAAATTACAGCCGAGTTCATGATGTGCAGATTCAAACAACCCAACAGACCAAGCGAGCACCTAGTATCTGAAAAGGGATCAATGATCAACGGCTGCTTCAACATGCCAAATCAAATTTTCACACAGCTTTTGCAGAAATCTCTTTGAGCACTATCAGAATATACCATCCCCTCAGAGTACCTTAGACATCACATTGATTACATAAAAACTGTGTCTTATTTATACAACTTTGTTCGTAGCAAACAAACTCACCTGGTCAGCTTGTCTCTGGCTCTGCGCCTGGTTGCTGCCTCCCATGATGGAATAGATGTCGATGTGTCCGTCAAAGCCTGCAGCCGACAGCACGGCGGGGTTCCTGGGGCACCACTGGATGTCAAAGCACCACTGGCTGTTGATGGGCAACTCGTACAGCACCTGGAGGTTCATGCAGGTGATTTACTAACATCAGAGGGGACAATAGTCAAGCAGTTTGTTCCCGCCCTACTTTGGTTGTGCCAATAACCTGCATATGAATACAGTAACCCTTTACCTCTGCTGTGTTTGGATTCCAGCATAAGATCCTGCTGTCCTTCCCGCAGCTCAGGAGCAGCTCAGGGTCAGCCAAGCTCCAGGCGATGGCCAGGATACCCCTGTGTTTAAAGAACAGTACAGTTGTGTCTTAAAAAGCCACTTTATTGTTAGGGCATAAGACTGGCAATATTCTCTATTTTTCTTATTGTCAACAAATCTGATGAAAAAGACCAAAAACCAGCAATGTGTTAGTCCTTCGAAACTTTCTGACCTCTCCCGTCTTTCTGTGAAAGCTTCATGCTGCTTTGATGTTGAATTCAACATGTGTGGTTACCGTGTGTGATTCTCTAAAATCTTGAGCGGAGAGGTAGCAAAACGTAAATCCCACATCTGGATGACCGGCATCCGGTCGTCCTCCGAAGACAAGACCAGCTGAGTGGCCACGTCTGGGTTCCAAGCCAGCCCAGAGCAATGCATCTAAAAACAAACACAAAAGGTAGTCAGCTCAAGTCGAGCAGACAGCACCAAAGGCAGTGTGAGAAACATTGTGCAAGACTTCACGCGAGCGCAGACGGAGAAACAACGTACTCTGTTGCTGTGGTCGCTAACTTTAATAATGAGGTCATTCTTACGGAGGTCCCACACTGAGGCTCGGCCGCTCGGGCTGGCAGAGGCCAGGATGTGTTGTACCTGTCTGTTCCACGACACGCAGCTGATGTCCTCCAGAGGCTTCAAGACAAAAACATGAGCTCTTTTTGTCATTTCATGTTCTTTACAGTCATCCAGCCTGTTAAAATGTTATTTACATGCATGAGATAAAACAGATTTAGTCACAAACGTAATCTGACCACACAAAAACAGAAATGAATGAACACTAGACGTCGTACTACTTCATGATATATTATTAAATAGTCATTTAATAATCACTTACTTATGGTGATGTCTGACAAAAGAAAAATTAAGTCAAATGATATTTACAAAGTTCATTTTGACAGTGGAAATCTTCAACTTGTTGAAGAAGACAGAAAATAAATTTAACAATTAGGATGATTTAAATGTCAAACTGGAGGAACTTTTTCATAGTTCTAAGAACAGTTGGAGGACCCCCATCTTTAAAAACCTGTGCAACAGCTGGTAACAGTTGCTATACCAACCGCCAGGCAGCTTACGTCACTGCAGAACTGTTTGGCCCCAAAACACCATAATAATAATAATTAAGATGTACAAATTAGAGCAGGAGATAAAATGTAAATACCTGAGTTTTAGGTCCCGGTGTCATTGGAGAGCCAAAGTTATTCATGTCCCAGATATAGATTTCAGACTCATTCCCACCTGATGCAACCAGGTTCGTCTGCAGCAGAGAGGACAAAACATTAAGATAGCATTTGCAATTAAATCGAGGGCATGCACACAATGTTAAACTCACAGACTCGGGAGTTAAACGGATCATACTTGGAACGGGTTGACGTCGAGAGCTCTCACTGGTCCTGTGTGCTTGTCACTCTCAGTAATGATCACGTCGCTCTCTCCGGCGATGATCTTTGCAGGGTCGTACAGGATGACGTTGCCGTTCTCGCCTCCTGCAATAAGGACCCCAGATGGGTTACCTTGGGCATCCATTCCATAGGGACCCCACACCAGTTTGTGGTATCTGTGGGGAGACGGGAGGACAAAACGTGTGACAGCTGCACTAAAAGGGAAACATCTGCAGCATCAGTGTAGCCAGCAGCTTTCAATACCTGTGAGAGGAGGAGTAGCTGCCACACGACTTCATGTCCAGAGATGGATCAGTCAAGTCCAGCTCGAAAAACTCCAAGGAGGCGTTGGTGCTGAAGGAGGCATCCAGCTGCTGGGCTGATGTTCCTGCAGAAAGAGAGCACAGGAGACGTTGGTGCACGTTCTGTCCGATAATACACGATAGCGTCTTCTCACCAGGGCTCGTATTCATCAATCTAAAGCTTACACTCATGAATGCTCACAATCAACTAAGGAGTAAAGCAGTTCTTTATCAAAGGACTTACTCATAACTACAGCAAAATGTAAGCGTAAGCTTTTATAGCAGCTCTCAAGTCATCAAATTATTAATAACATGGATGCTCAGAGTAGCAACAGCCAATCAGAGACCGTACATGGTCACATTGTTCATTCTTTTAATTAACAACCAATTACATTTTGTAAAATCACTCCAAAACATGTCTCAGGCGGCGATTCTTTTTGAAGCTGCGACACATTTCAGAAATCATAATCATCCTTATGTTAGTGAGTAGAAGTTAAAATGAAGGGGCAACTTAAATCCAAATTATCCCTTGAAGAATTTGATAAATACAGGCCCTGGCCATCTTTACGTCAAAGAGCAGCACAACTCTTGGGTTCATTTTGCGAGAGTTATCCTCGACAGTTTTGCAGCCGTGTGTGATTCAGCGTCCTCCTTCTTCTAATGTCAAATAAACTAAACACATTTATACTGTGTGGTGCTGGAGATGGTGCGGCGTCATTTATTCCCGTTCTTGTCATTTGCCGGTGAACCAAAAAAAACAACAAAAAAAAAACAAAGGCAAACAAGTGACGTGCATGGCTGGAAGACGTGACACGAACGAATAGAACGCCCTGTGAAAACACCAGCAGGCCTGTGTTGTGTCTGTGCTTGCTGCGTGCTCCTACCTGTTGCAAGGTAGATGGGGTGGTGCTGTGCAGGACTCCAGCTCTGGATGGCTGTGCGGTTGATCTCTTTAAGTTTCATCCTGGGGAAAAGGGGGGGGGGAAGCACACATGCATTTGAAGGAACATGCAGTAATTGCTACAGAGCGGTTACAGTCAATACAATCTTCTGCAGGAGTCGCCACAGACAGCGAGCAGGAGCATATAATGCTTCAGCTCTGACAGAATGAATGAAATGTTGCTGGGCTTTGGACGGGCTCACGTATTTAAACAGCCACTAGTAAAATGGCAGAGGTATCGTTAATTGCATTATAAAGATCCCTTACCAATATGATTCCAATAGAAAATAGAATGTATATTTACTGCGAAATTCTCTCTGACGAAAGACAGACTGACACCCACCTTTTAAATAACACAAGGGCTGAATTTTGCCTGCCATCTTTTACACTGTAATCCAATACAAAATATTGTGTAACAATGGATCTTTTCACGGCCAGAGTGAACAGCATGAACAGCAGGTAGCACTTGTGACAGGGCTGCTGCATTAGGTGTCGCCAGCTGTACCTAACAAGCTGGTGGCTGGGTGTAGTAGCGGTGTGTAGCTACACTTCAGAAGAAGAACAGAGTCCTGGTGGAAGCAGTCGGTGTACTTACTGCACTTGGCAGGTTCACGTTGGTAAATAAACAAAAAAACAACAAAAAAAAAAGCGCAGCGCAAGCTAGCAGCAGGCTAGCAGCAGGCTAGCAGCTGATGGGGCAATTAAAAGCCAGACAGCGACGCCGCTGCGGGGCCCTTCGCCGCTGGCAAAGGGCAGAAAGACGGGCTGCAGTTTGTTGTCACTTTATGTCCTGGAGCTACAGAGGGACACCGAGCGCTGTAGCCTGCTAGCTGCCTGTGCAGGCAGGACACAACAGTGGGAAGACAGTTAGACACACTCACAACAGACCCGCTCATATAAAGCGGCTTACCTTCTTCTTCTTCTTCTTCTTCTTACGTGAACGCACACATAAAATGGGTGACACACACGAACGCCCGGAGTTCCCCTTTCGGTTCCGCTTCGAGATTAGCGGCTGTGAAGACAGAAGAAAAGGCTACCGGGTCCCGGCTGCGGACTGGAGGCAGATTTCCACGTCCCCACTGGTCTCCATCAACGTGGCACTGAGCAACGGTCTCCTCCTGCCACGAAGAAGAACAGCTTCCGGCGGACATCAGCGCTGCCGCTCGACGCTAGCCGTGCTAACGACGCTAGCCGTGCTAACGATGCTAGCGTGATATTTCCATAGAGCAAAACATGCTCCCGGGAAGAAGCGGAACATTCCCCCCCCCATTTAAAATTGTTCAACATGGCATCATTGCGGAGGACAGAGGCATTTCACTTCACGTTATATATAATTTTATTGGCCAAGTATTTCATACAGAAATGTAAATGTTCCACATCATCCCTTTTGATCGGGAGAGGATGAGCAAAAATGTGCTTTATGTTCCATGTATTTCTATATTTATTGACCATCTGCGAATGCGATGCTTCACATTAAGGCTCAGTTTCTGTGTCGTTCCTGACAGATTGTGCTCAGTATTCTGTGCGACCATTACAAGGGCAAGGTCCTCTGTTCAAAATTGCAATTACTTAAGTATTATCAGCCAAATGTGTTATAGGTTTTAGAAGTGAAAGTGCTCAGCGTGCAGGAAAAGAAAAACAGACTTGACTTTATATACTGTGACTCTATGTGCTAGTTTAGTGCACGTTGGTTCCCAACATCCAGGTCAGGATTAACACACGAATCTGGGAGAGGAGAAAGGAAAGAACGTGCACTTATATTTTGGACTTCTCTTGAAACAGCTGCTCCAAATGCCAGATAAATTAAGTACATTAAAAAGAGGACAATATTGTATTGTAGTAAATGTAATTGGTTACTTTCCACCACTGCGACCCAGCTCAGGTAACGGAGGATTAAACGCATTTGTGAGATTCCTCTACACTTATTTAGCAAATAAAAGTCTGGTGATTAATGCACAACGTGCCTGAAACACACTTCCCCCCCAAAAAAAGGTACTCCACCATGCAAAAGAACAAAAAAATAAATTAAAAAAAAACACAAAAACGCCAACTTTGCTTCACAGTCTGTGTTTATTTGGCAGTGAAAACCTTAAAATTAATGAAGACGACAAACCAGTCCAGGGTTTGTGGTAAATGTAGAGGCGTCAGGACGTCCGGCTGCTCGGCCCTGCAATAACAACAACGACGCAGATATTTTAAAGAAAAGTAAGCCGACAAGTTAAATTCACAACACAAAATGGAAATCGATGCCAAAACCCTCATTTTTAAGTCGATTCGTAATCTCGCCCAGCCTCGTTATGCATGTGTGACCGGGTCAGATGGGTAGTGATGGATATAATCACTGGGATGGCAACAGGTATTCAGCGTTACTACACACAGCGCGTACAAGTACATACGTGCACACCAGGCCCACGCGGCTCGTTTCACCGGAAGCCCCCGTTCCCTGCAGCTCATCTGTCAAACAGGAGATTCAGACGTTCAGACCGGCGCCGCGTTGTTGCGTGAAACCGAGCGGAAGAGTTGCGGCGTCACACGGCGGAAGACGCTGCTCCGCTGCCGGCGGACGAACGAGCGAGCGAGCGAGCGAACGAACGAACGAAGCCACGTTGACCGGCGGCTTCGCAGCGAAGCAACATTTTGAGTGAGAATGTGGCGCGAGGCACACCCCCTGCAACACGTTATCAACACAAAAAAAAAAACCAAAATAAAAACACACAAAGACAAGAAACCCTAAATTAACTCACGGCTCACTTACCAAGTCACCGAACAGGGAGCACCGCGCGCTGCGACACAAGTCAAGCTAACGTCGCTGAACGAAACGTCGCCTCCGAACAAGGGAAGAGGCGGCGAACGAGCCGCACGCACCGAGCGACATGTTTAACACGAACACTTGTAAACAGCTGTAGGTGGAACGTAACCGTCCCTTGCCTCCAAAGATGGGACATTTTCATTAGCACCGCAAGCTGCTACCCGCTGACGCCACCAAGCTAACTTCTGCCATCTTTCCTCTTCTTCTGGCTATAATTGAGTTTGGGCTCTGCGTGCGTTACCGCCACCTACTGCGCGGGATGTACAATTGTCCTCTAATATTCGCACCTTTGTCCCCAGTATATTTTGTACATTTAATGACGTCTCACAGATTCTGAATGGCACTTTTTTTTTTTTATTTTGCAACATAAATGACCGTCGATGCAAAGTAGCGTTGTCAAAATTGTCAAAAAATTTGTTTAATCTAATAAGGCAACTGATAACAGATGGCTTGGTTTGTAATCAAACAATATGACAAAGTCCAAACGGAGACACCATAAAGTATAAGATGGCCGCTAGAATGGCATTAAGCAAATACGTTCCATTACGCATCAATGAGCTGCAGCGCTGGAGATGCTCTGACCCAGTCGCCCAGACATCACAGTTTGGTTCCTTGTCAAAGTCGCTCGCATCCTTCCGCTGCCCATTTTTCCTGCTTCAACACATCAACTCGGAGGACAAAATGTTCACTTGCTGCCTAACACCCCACCCGACGGGTGCCATGGTAACCAGATAGTCAATATTATCTTCGCTTCACCTGTCAGTGCTCAGAGTTATGGCTGATCGCCGTTTGAATATATGGTGTAAATATTTGACTGGCAAACCACTGTATAATCAAATTTAATTAACAGCAGGTGGGCATTTTCAGTACCGGAGAGTAAGATTTTACTTTTGAGCTTTTCTGAGCAATCTCCTCCCTAAAAAGTCGCCTTTAGCCGTTGCTACATTTCCCGGCGCTGTTCTGCCACCAACTGTTGATCCGATAGAACGAGGTGGGAACCTTCAGCAGGCCTTTGTGTCACCTCACCCACATGCATGGACACAAGATACTTTCACCTCGTCCCAAAACCACACTGCACACTGATCCCGAGCAAGGTTTCCAGTCTGTCGTGTGACAAAATATAGTTTATAGTACAATATAGTTTTGGTGGAGAAACGAGCTTCACAAAATCTTGGAAAACAAAAGTACTAAGTTTAAGGAAAAACATTCATGTCCATTTGTGACTTCCTGTTAGAATAAAACTGAAGTATGTTGATATTTTTGTATACCAACAGCTAAAACAGTATATTATGGTTAGTATTTAGTACTCGGTGACTGTCAAAGTTTGGGAAAATTAAAGCATGAATTTAGGATATTGATCAACTCTGAAAGTACTTTTTCCGCACCAGATTTTTTGACAAACGCACAGATGAAACCAATGAGAGAAATGTTTGGTTGACATGAAAAGGACTAGTAAAGATTTTGATAGTTAAACACTTAAATAACTAAATAATAATCGATGTTCTGCTTTAATCTCCCAAATACCAAGATGTTGTATTGGAGTTGCTTGTTTTAGTTTAGAACAGATCAAAACATTAAGTTTATTTCAGCTTTAACCAGCAAGTGTTTTGCTTAAAAAAAAAAAACCCAATAAACTATCACAATGTATTTTTTTGAGTGACTACATATTTATTTATTTTTTTTTAAATTTGGCTGCTTTTGTAGTTATGAATTTCACATTTTGAAAAAAATACTGTGAAAATGAAACCACATTGGCAGGGGTTCTTATGTATCCGCATTAAAAATTCAGAACCAATTATGCAACAAAGTTTGAAATAAAATACTTATAATTTATTAAGGTCGACCTAATCTGCCTCATCAGGAGGGTATAGGGGCAAAGATACAACCAGGGTGGGAAATTAGCACCTGTCAAATGCTGGTCAAATATTAAAGCAGCCGGTAGATTTCAGACACAAAATGATGATTTACTGTCAAGTGGCTGGTACGTGTTCACATTTACGCACAGCCGTCATCAGATTTGGACTCAAACTCGTGCACGGACAATATGAGACATCACCTTTTCCAACTTCAAACCTGTGAGGAGCACGAATAACACCCACAAGTACAGACAGAATCCCCTCATGCAAAAAAATAAAAAAAATAAAAACCAGAACTGTTTGGCGGTTGTGTTCATGTAGGACCCCATTACTCACAAGAAGCCAGTCAACGTAGAAGTGACTGAAACAGTTGTGGAATAAGTTCAAACTCTGGCTCATTTCTCATCTCTTCACAGCATGAAGAGGGCGCGGACAACAGATTGTGGGTTATGGAGAGTTCAGGGTTCGTACAGCTTAAGAGTAATATTAAAGCACTTTTAGGCACCTAGACAGCACATTTCCAGACTCTTGAAGCCTCCCCCCTACACATGTAACATGTTAGTATAAATGCCAGGTGACAGATATGACCGGATCGTTTCATTTGAAATATCAACCCGTTTGGTGTTTCATCCACACAATCACTAAACCAGACTGTTGAAAAAAACCAAAGCTTTTTTCAGGGAGTATCAGAACGCAAGTATATTCCCAACCTTGAAAACATAAATGTTAAAGTTAAGCATTTTCCAGCCTTTCAAGACTTTGTACGAACCCTGAAAGTTAGATATTGTCAGACACAGCCCCAAGATATGCCAGCAAACACCAGGACCTCGGAGCAGGCGCAAGTAAATGAAAAGCAGCCATTTTTAATAGCTCCCGTGTTTGTGTCCCTCTGACAATCGGGGCGGATCCCGTAACTCATTTGTTCATGCGTTCCTTTAACCAGCCTCGCTGCTAGTTAGAAGTGTCATTTAACGAGTCATTAAAAAGGTCTCGATGATTTTTCCAGTCATGGTGTTTTTAATGTACAGTAAGCGTGTGACTAACGAAACAGCACCAGAAGAAACGTGTACTTCCTCCACCAGCCCAGCCATGTTCCAACTAGTCCGAGCGCTGCTGTGTGCGCGCATAATTTGCGTGTGTGCACGCATTCATCTTACACTTGCCTTCAGGGTAAAACTTAAGATGGCCTCTACTCATTTCCATTGAAACAATTTAGCCTATAGCCATGGTTAATAAGTGTGCAGCACTTCTATAAGCCACACAATATTAGTGCTCACAATGATTACAAACACTGGTCAAAATAAATATGAAAAGTTCTCGTTTGTCTACTGTATGTAAGCACAAATTACATAAAAGGCATTTGTCTAAAAACCTCAAAAAGGGAAAGAATAAAATAAAGTAGAATAAAAATGTAAGAAAAGGTTCGAGGAGAAAACAGATCTGATAGGGAAAATAAAGTGAAGAGATTTAATTCCTGTTCAGCACGACGTTGCTCAGTCAGTTCCGTCCATCACAGCCAGGTGAACAAGTGCGAGAAGAGTTTTAAGGGTCCAGAGGCGGTTTGCTCCGGCCATTCGTCCTTCAGTTAGAAGACGTCTGCTCCATGTTTATTATTCCAGCTGGCCTTAGCTCGGCCAAGGCAGGGGAATCTACTTTCAGGCCATTGTTCTGCCTTTTTGATGAGGGAGACAACCTGTTTCCCTGCAGGAGAGAAACCCCCCCAGGGGGTCCGAGACAGAGTAATCCATGCCTCTCGGCCCCCACAGCTGGGGCGGGTTAGAGGGGGGAGAGCCAGAGTGCTCGGACCTAGCAGTTGATGGAGGCACAGTCTGTTTTGGCTTTCCCCGCGGAGTTGATTATCCTCATGAGGCAGTGTCCGAACTCCTCCAGGATCAGCCTCTCGGCTTCGGCCTGAGGCTGGTGAGTCTGTTCGGCCTTTTTGGCCTGTTCCAGCAGACACTCGCACGTCGCTTCCAGCACGTCCTTCGTTACAAACGTATACGGCAGCCTGCAGCGAGAGGACAGCGTGGCCTCCGTGAGAAAACACATCACCCTTCATTTCATGAGCTACCACCATACAACTGGAATGAACTGCAGTGTACTTGCAAGCGTGATACAGTTTGTTGAAAATTGAGATCTCAATGGGACTTACCTGACTGATTGTAGGTTTATATAGTTGTCACTAAGATCAGTAATGTTAAACTTTTACATCAAATGATTTAGATACCGACTTAGTTATAATCCTTAATCGCACCCTATTTTTGAAACCATTTATAGCAATTAAAAGTATTTACATTTAGGAATGACCCGTTAATACATTAATGTAAATTACTATGTACATGCAACGACAATCTACATACATTTGCTCTCATATTCTACACACAGACTGTATTTACATGTATGAGGCATATTCAGGACACATTACTGCATTACCCTTTATAATTTTATCCTTTTGCCATCACTGTTTATGGTTCACTCTTCCACAGCTGTATCAGAGCTGGATTAACCTACATTTCTTGATCATCATCGATAGCTTTGTGTTGCAATGTATTTGGTTGTGTTAAGATTAGCGGTTTTGTTTAATCCATTTCTACATCTTCTTTCTTCCTTCGGACCATGCTCTCATGATTGTATTCATGTTTGACCAGCAGGTCACCGTGTTCCCTACAGAACAAATCAAACTCCTATCTTTAAATGAGTTAAAGAAAAAATGAAATAAACCCCATAACAACTTAAGCTGTTAATGAAAAAGGAGTCCTGTAACATATTGTTGTAGAGAAGAGCGTTGCAGTACCTCCCACTTCCACTTGAAAGAACAGGTGTTGTCCGCATGAGCAGGTCTGAGATCTGCGAGGACAGCTTGGTCTTCGCTGCAGTCTGCTGCTGCACTCGCACTTCTGCTGCGTCAGCTAGGTGCATCAGCGTCTTCCTCTCTGGGCTCTCCTCAAAGTTCTTGCAGCCGATGCATTTACAAATGGACGAGCACATGATCTTCGCCTTCCAGGTGAAATTAAGGAAATATGCGAATGGGAACAAACAGTCTTAGTCAACATGAAGTACAAACACAAAGTTGCATTGAAAACACCAGTCTATAAAGGGACTCCCACCTCGTAGCACTCGCAGTAGTTCTTCAGGCAGCCTGATCGTTTGCAGTTGCAGCCTTTGCTGTGTCGACGGTCCGACTCGCCCTCTTTGCCTTTACCAATTTTAGGTTTGAAGGCCTCTGGGTTCCGGTCCAGACACGTCTGTGAAAACACATATCACCTTGACTTCCCCCCCATGTGACGGGAAACGACTCAGTTTGATAACTCACAAACCTCCATTTTACCTTTATAGCTTTGAGACGTTCCGTTTCATGTTCCAGGTTGTTGAAGCAGTTATTGCAGTTACAATTATTGCAGAACTCTCCGTTTGCAAAGCAGTCACAGTATCTTAAAAAAGGGAAGAAAAACAGCTTATAGATTAGTGCAGTGGACTGACATCTGTAGACAATACAGTTCCACCTACAGTATATCAATCACGTCAGGCGATATCTACATACTTCTGTCAATCAAATACAACACTTGAAAACCACAGTCACACTTACAGTTTGAGACACTGGGACTTTGTGCAGTTGCATGGTTTCCTCGGTCTTGAGGTCGCCTCTGCCGTTGACAAGCTGCGGGCCGATGAGCAAAGCACATTCAACCAATCAATTAGTGCAGCTTAGAAACTCCTGCAAAATAGTATCCTAATTTAGCTTTCAGTGTGAGCTTCAATTGACAGGATACAGTCAAGAAGCAGACGGGAAAAGAGGAGAGAAGAATGGCATGCAAAGGCCCACAGCTGGATTCAAACTGGGGACGCAGTGGTTTATATGCTTTTTAGCTCCCAGGCGACCATAATGCTTCTAAAGAAGCAATATTTTGAAATTAAATACCACTTATATAATAATCAATTAACAGATTAACTGTACCGTCACACTAGAGATTAGGATAGTTAGTTTTGTGGCAAATTCAAACAAAAAATATAGTGACAGTTTTTCAAGTAGGCAAGATACTTTTCCATTAAGCCGCCTCTTTTTCATTTTATATTGAAGGAATTAAAAAGCCCCAGCAACATGTAATATTTTGTCAGTTTTAAAAACTTAATTGGTCTGTCCCACATCAAAAACAGGAACTGCCTTCCCGTCCCTTCTTACCCATTGAGAGGCAATCTGGCCTGAGTCTGGACAGCAGCGGCTGTGGGGAAACCAGAGCTGCTGGCCAGGGTCACAAATGGGGTCTGTTGGAGCTACAGGAGAGGCAGATAACACAAGAGGAAATGCTCAACACTTGAATATCAAAGAGCAATGAATTAAAAAAAAAAAAAAACCCACCCCTAACCTGTGTGACATATTGTGCTGGAACGACTGCATAGCCCACATTCCCGCCTCCTGGAGCTGGTGCCAGCACGGTCCCTGGAGGCAGGTTGGTGAAGTTCGGCTGGATCTGGGGCAGTGGAGTCGCAGGCATGATCAGGCGTTGCTGGGTCTGAGTGTTGGTTACTACCGCTGCCGACGTCAGGGGCTTAGGTGCCACCTAACGGGGAATACAGTCCATGAAGGCAGCAGCTCGAGACACATTTCACAGAAAGCTCCGTTTTGATTAAACATAACCAGCATTTACAGAAAGTCACCTGTTTGATGGTCTGTGCTGGGACGATCGGGACAGACATCCTGACTGCTCCCGTACTGACCACCATAGGTTTAGCTGTGGGACATTAAGAATCATAAGTTCACATGCTAAAACTACATTTAAGCGCCATGCAGAAAGGTCTGTTTCTAAGTCACCTGTCTGTATAGAGCTGGTGCTGGGACCGCTGGGCTGTCCCGTGCTGCTGGCTGTGGTTGCTGTGACGAGGCGGACGTAGTGGAACCTGCTACCTGGCACCTGAATCTGCTGCACGTTCGACTGGGTGCCCAGTGGGATGATGGTCTTGAACTGGGAGCCGCCGACTCCTCCCACGGCCACAGACTGCACTGGTTTAATAGTCTGAAAACGTTCAGATACAACAGGAGAAATCAACGATAATATGAGTCAAGTTAAATCTTCATGGTTCAGAAATTGAGCCCAACTGTTCTCATGTTTGTTGCTGGCCATAAAAACAGATCCTGGCTCAGTGAGCTCTGCCGTCTCCAACTACGAGTGAAAAATAAGGCTGGAGGACAGTTTGCTGTAACAGGGTGTACGAAGGAATCCTGAAACTAAATTCCAGACCTCTTAAGACCCTTTCTACATATTTTAAGACTGCAACACCACAAGTTGTTACTGTTATCAGCAACAGACCATAACTTACATTTACAGTACTATACCAGTACACCTTTGAGATTGCAAAAAAGTCTTAGTTTGACCTAATTTAAATCGGCCGGGAGGGAACAAAATTCAATACATAATTATTATTATTAAAAGTAATAGTCACACTTCACATTAACAAAACACTTTTATTTGGCCAAAGAAATACAACATTGGCCATAAATTATATTAAATCATAGACAGTCTGTCTGAAACTATGTTCCAAAAAATAATACCTTGTAAAATGCTGATTAAGATGTTTTAATACTTTAAGGGTCTAAATTTTTGCTAAACTGATTTAATACCTTTAAATAATTTAAGACCCCACAGATACCCTGTTAAAGAATAACAGTCCTGCACACCAAATTGTTCTGAACTGTGTTTCATTAAGTTGAGTGCAACAACTAATGAAAGAAGAACCAGATACAGACCAGCGTCAGAGTTAGAATAGAAAATAACATTTTATTAAGGTTTTTAGGGCTGCAACTACAAATTATTTTCTTTGTCGATTAATCTGCAGATTTTTGCACAAAAAACAACAATTCATTGTTTAGCCTATATGTCAAAAACTCATCGCAATGTCTCAGAGCCTAAAGTGACGTCTTCAAATTGCTTCTTTTGTCCGACCAACAGCCAAAAACCCCAAAGACTCTTCATTTACTGTCAGAAATGACAAAAGCAGCAAATCCTCACATTTAAGAAGCTGCAAGTAGCTGTTGGCTAACTGATTAATCGCTGCAGCTCTAGTTAATATAATGTATGCTGCCATCTTTACAAAAATAAAAAGTAATAAAACCTCTTCAAACCCATGGCACTGTGCGATTTCAAGGCACACTCTGGATCCAGCTTCTCAAGTTGGGAGAATTTGCCGTTTTTATTTTCGTGCAACAGTAAAAATTAATATCTTCAGGTTTTGGGCCAACAGTCGGACAAAAAAAAATATATATATATAAAAAACACAACATTGACATTTTTTAGACCAAATGATGAATCGATTATCTGAGAAAGTAATTGACAGATTAGTCAATAAGGTTACAGCAATGTGCCACTCTAGTCCCACCGACATACTGCACAATCTGAGGTACACTGTGTGCTGTCGTTTCTACATTAGAGGGGACCATGGCTTTGGCAAAAGCAGCAGCAGCTGTCAAGTTAACAAACAAAAAAATCATTGTTGAAACAGAACAAATCTTTTTTCCCCCCAAGCCCAGAGCAGACGTGCCCCCACATCCCAGATGACTAAACAGATGACCGGCTCCATGCTTTGGTCCTACCTGTGTTGTGGTCTGGTTGGCGGCCACCTTGACTGGAGATGCAGATGTGGACTGTTGGACTGTGAGGATCTGCTGGCCAAGTGCTACGTTGACAGGCAGCGTCACTGACTTCTGAGAGGCGTTGGAGTTCGGGGAAGCCACAGACACCACCGTCACCTGGCAGAGACCAGCAAGGAGAGCGCCGTGTGTGAAACATTTGATATTACATTTCATTAGTATTCCCACATAATAGCAACATTTTCCCCACACATACCAGCCAACAGCCTGCTTACTTACTGCGCCGTAATGCATGACGCTGGAGGCAACAAGAGTTTGCGCAGCGTGTGCCGGCACATGCTGAATGAAACGCTGCTGACATGTATCCTCATGTACAACAGAGCTTCCTCTCAGGGGATATTTTGATGGTCAGACTCAGGTGTGTATAATGACATTAATGACTGCTGCATGCCGTGTCAGTTCCAGGGCTCTGGTAGTGTGCTTGCTGACATGACTTGCAGGTACCCTTAAATGGAACATCGTTAAGGTTATCAATGACACCTGTGCTTCTCCTGCTGAAACAAGTCCAAATGCCTTCCATCTTAAACGTGACCATATTTCAGGCACCTGAAGCCTGTCAATATTAGATTAACCTGAAAATAATTTGGGAAACACTACACCAACATTGCAGAAAAAAACAGAGAAGAGGAATCCTTTATTTGGGAAATGAGGAACAGTGTGTAGAAATTACCTTGCTGGGACTCTTAAGGGGTGAAATAGCAATCTTTTTGCCGGAGATACTTTGTATATTAGTGTTGTGGGGCTCAGAGAGAGTAATGGTCCTCTGGGGTATCACTGGGGAATTCTGTGTCAGCACCCGACCTGTGAACACATGGCGTGAGGCTTTATGGCAGCAGAAAAGCTCACGTTTGAACTTGCAGGTTAAATAAAGCGACGTAGTCTTGACTTCACTGCAGATAAACCTACCTGCAATAACAGGAGATACTGATGTCTGAGGACTTAGACATTTGCTGTTAACAGTTTTTGTGATGATGAACTTGATTGGCGCAGCTGAGGTTGGTGTTTTCTTAGTAATCTGTGGAGAAAATCAGTGAGATTTATTGTGCATTCTATTCACACCATCACACCTTAACATCAGTGCAAATGTTTAAGCCAAACATAATCTCTGTCTGCAAGTGATACCTAGTGAGTTACTGCCACTCGTATCTTCTAGCTTGTTTTGTGGCGTTTTCACATCATCTTGTTGTTAGTTTTCTGCCTGACGAGAACTTTAATTTAGAGGAGGTTAATGACTTTCCAGGGTCTGGTGATGGCCGCCATGTTTCGTGGGGTTAAAAGAGCAACGACTGCCTGATGGTCACTCTTCAGTTATATCTAAGCAAGTGTATATGCCTCCAATACCATTTTTGCCTTTATTATTTAGTGAACAGCTGAAGAGACAGGAAAGGGAATCAAACCTGTGCCGCTACAGTAAGAAATCAGCCTTATTGTATCAGCCCTTTTAATATCAAGATATTGACAAGCACAGGAGTGCACGTATGCCCGCAAAAAACACATGTACCTTTAGCACAGTACATAATATAGTACTTAGTATTACAAATTCTTAACTAGTTTAATGTATTGACTTACATTTTATGCTGAAAGAAATCTACATTATTGCCTTATTTAAATAATTCTGAAATTGACCTGTTCAGGCAAGCTCATCGTCTTCTCTGCAGGTCACGCCACAATTATAAAGTGTAAACAGAACGGTAACGAGAGCCAACGCAGCAAAGTTACACGTGTTCTGAACTGCAGCGACAAATACGTTTAACAATCGTCTGTTCTCAACCGACTGCCAGCTTCGAGTATCAAAGCCCACAATCATGTTTACTTAAACACTGAAATTCAGTGTAATAAAGCCAGAAATGTTTGTAACAATGGTATGTAAGCAGTGCATGCAGTGACATTGGGCAAAGCAGAGATTAATAGTAATTTAACACTGATGTGGCAAATTTTCGAATGTCTGCAATATAAAATTGTCAAATATGATCAGTTTGTTTAAATATTGCACTTTAATACCAAACAATCAATGTTACCTGTACAGTCTTCAGCTGCTGGGCCTGTAATGTGGTTAGCTGGTTGCTAGCACTCCCCACCACTGGCTTCAGCTCCGATCGCCCACCAAAAGTCACCACTTTAAACTGCTGAGTTTGGGATTTGGGGTCTCCTGAAGTCTGTGAAATGCCAGGGTTGCTGCCTGTGTGGGGTAACTGCAGCACTATAGGCTGCCCTGACTTTCCTATTGCTGTAACCAAAAGCTTTTGTCCTTCCTGCTTGATGACCTGGGGTTGAATACCAGCAGACTTTGATGCCTCTGTGGCCTGCGATGAGGCCACCTTGTTGAGTATGATCTGGTGGTTTGCAGCAGAGATGGTAAACGGAGCCGTGAGCTTCTGTAACCCACTTGTAGAGACACTAGTCCCAGTCAAACAATCCGTAGTTTTTGTAGTGGCCGTGGAAGTAGCCATGGATGGTTTGAGGGTAAGAAGGGTCGACGATGTACTGGAAATCGAGATCGGAAGCTGGCTTGCGGAGCTGATGCTGAATGTGGCGTCTGTGGTTGTGGAGGTGGTCAGAGCCCGAGTGTGTCCTGTTGAAGTGGCATCTGAACAGAGGCTCAAATGTTCTGAAGCCGTGGGCGTATCCGTTTCCATCGGGACCGATGTGTCATCGCTGGGCACTGACTGGACCGTGCTGCCGTCGGGCTGGGAGCGAGGTATGTCCTCTATGGCCTCAGTGTCCATGATTTCATCAGGAAGGAGGCTGTTGACCTCTGGTGACACCACATCCATGCTTGCAATGTCTCAGCTCTCAGTTAATCCTGCAAGAACGATGTAACCATTTTTCATTGTTTGTACTGTAAAACGTGAACACACACACACAAATTAGTCATAGCAAATATTTTCATGTGTGTTACTTGGTTTAAATGCAATTATTTTAACCAGATTTAGGAGAAGCACACATTTCCTGCACTAAATGCATCGTGTTGGCCTGATGCGCACATCACATCACATCACACGACAAATTCAGATGATATGTTGATTACTTTACACATAGTTGTGGCATTTTACTGCGATAAACAATCTATAGTTCATAAGACGCATTGCTTTATATACATAGAAATATGCACAACTGGCCAATAATGCAGTCTGTCTGCAGAAGGAATAAACAAACAAGCAAGGCAGTGAGAGATAGCGAGTTAGCCGCGTTCACTGCAAACAATGCGCGGTTTGACAACTTCATGCAGGTGCCTGCACATCAGCTACCGGTAACCAAGTGACACCGAATCGGTGGCGGAGTGACTCCTCCTCTGCTGCTGCTGACACAGCCTGACAGCTGATGCTGCGTTAGCTAGGCCGCAGCGTGTCTTTGTCCTGCTGCACACTAGCGCAACACGAATCCACCGAGATAATAACCCATAATAACCACACACGGCGGACTGCTCCGACTGTGCTGAGCTGCACTCGTTATGTGTAAAACAACAACAACAACAACAACAAAGAAAACAACAACATCCCCATAAGTGCTCCCCGGTTTGGGGTTAAAGAGTGAGGAGGAGGGGGAGAAAGCGACGAGCCGTGTGCTCGCTGCGGTACTATTTCGGGCCCGGGTTGGATTTCGAAAGATCCGCCATTTTTACCTCGTCATCAACTCTTGTTAGCTCTCCGGCTAACGCCGAGCTACGGAGGGAGACGGAGCGCAGTTGCTGCCGTGTACAGTCAGTCAGTCAGCCAGCACGGAGGAGCAGGACGCTCGCTGGCAGAACCGCTGCTGCTAGAAAGGAGCGAACTCCTTCAGCAGACTCTTGGTGACGTGAACAACGCCAGCTTTCAGCATTTCCTCCTGTCACTCGAGACATCCCATCTGGACGGGAACAGTTCAGTCCGACACACACATACACATATATATATATGCAGCTGACGGCACGTAGAGCCGGCGCTCTGTGGCTTCGTGGCCTAACCAGTCAGAAGTGACAACGTCCGGCAGATTCTTAAGTTCGACCCAGTCGAGACACGCACGAACCCGATAAACGTCGCCCGAAATACGAGCTTTAACGCGGAGGCAGCGAGCCGAGGAGGACGCCCGCCAACCGGTGCTCGGCAGCAAACAACGCAGAAGGAACAGTTAATAAAAGGAACTCGCTTTCACCATCCCACCAAAAAACAACGTCTCGCTGCTCGGCTAACTTACTTTCCGTTGGCCGACGCGGTAACTTGACACAGCAGACATTATCAGTTAGCGCGTACTAAAGTTTGTCTAAGCACACGGGGCACTGCGCTCGACCCGTTCCGGGGGATCCCCTGGTCCCGGTCCTCTTCAGCGGCGTCTACCCTTCACCGTCGTTGTCATCATCGTCATCATCATCATCATCAACTGTACTAGCGAACTTGCCGAGCTTGCTAACGCGAGCTAGCTAGCACAACGTTATATCTCAACATTGGACACTTCGCTAAGTGCGCGGCTTCCCGCCGGATGCAGCGCGGCGGGCCGCCGCGGCGTCGTGCTCACCCGAGATATTTACGCTGGGCGACGTTTCCAGGTAAGGCGAGGAGAGGAAAAGGCGATTGTTCAAAATACCGCGCCGAGCGCCATTCCTCCCTGACATTTCACAAGTCGGCCACGCCCTCCGCGTGCCGCGTCACCGCGACGTGCCCCTTAAAGGCGCAGCACAAGTTCACCAGCAACACACGTCGTCAATATAAGCACACACGCGATTTTCTGCATTTGTGTACACTTATTTAGGTAAAGGTATATGTTTTAAATGCATCCACATAGTAATACTAATACTACATGATTGTTCCATAAGAAAA